>NC_069490.1:19969374-19979374 GCF_026875155.1 Cherax quadricarinatus | reverse complement strand
TAAGTATGCAAAAGCACTGCTGTTTTGGCTTCAGATTTTTGCTGACAGTTTCTCCCAAGCCCCTTTTATCATACTGTATGATCAAGTGCTCTGTTATTTAGTTCATAAGTATTAGGGTTACTTTCATTTCCGAGAATTAGGGTGTTACAGTTTTCCACACGAAACTACATCTGCCACTTTTGCGACCACAACATTACATTGTTCAAGTCATTCCCAAGTTCAGTGGCATCCTTCTCTGATTATATTTGTTGGTCTAATTTAGTATCGTCAGCGGTATGTGTGTGTGTGTGTGTGTGTGTGTGTGTGTGTAAACACACCCTCACAGGGGCTCTTAGCCGAGCCCAGTACACACCCTCACAGGGGCTCTTAGCCGTGCCCAGTACACACCCTCACAGGGGCTCCCAGTCTTGTCCAGCATACATCATCACAGGGGCTCTTATCCTTGCCCAGTACACACCCTCACAGGGGCTCTTATCCTTGCCCAGTACACTCTCACAGGGGCTCCCAGCCTTGCCCAGTACACTCTCACAGGGGCTCCCAGCCTTGCCCAGTACACACCCTCACAAGACTCCCAGACTTGTCCGATACACACCCTCAAGAGGGGCTCCCAGCTTTGCCCAGTACACACCCTCACAGGGGCTCCCAGTCTTGCCCAGTACACACCCTCAAAAAACTCCCAGCCCTGCCCAGTACACACCCTCACAGGACTCCCAGCTTGCCCAGTACACACCCTCACATAACACTGTCTCTCCTTGCCTGAGGTACTACATAAAACTTGCTAAAGAGCGTTGTTGCCTGCAGAGTGTGTCATTACCGCGACACACCTCATAAATACCTTCACTAATGTTCTTGTTGAATGACACGAAGAACACAACCCTGACACTTGCCACTGACTCTGACAACCCTGACACTGACTACCCTGACACTTGCCACTGACTCTGACAACCCTGACACTTGCCACTGACTCTGACAACCCTGACACTTGCCACTGACTCTGACAACCCTGACACTTGCCACTGACTCTCCTGTGCCTCATTTCAAAAGTATTTCTTTTCAATTCTGAACTACAGATTACTTACCTACCTTCCATTTGATATACCTTCAATGGGTGTCGAGAGTTTTTCCTCTATTCCCACAGCCCGACCCTGGACCAGGCTTGTCTGGTGCTTGTCTGGTTCGTCAGGCTGTTTGTTGTTGGCGACTCCATGGCCCACATATCCATCACAGCTTGGTTAATCTAGAATATAGTAGAGGGATTTGTCAAGGTAGTGATTGCTATGCTAGCGAGCGGGCCGCCAACAGCAACAGCCTGGTTGGACGATCAACAAGGAAGATTGCCCCTCGGGCCGATCTGCGTAGATAAAAAAATCCTCGAAACCAGTCACAGGTAACTGACAGGTACATGGACCAAAATTTATCGTGCCTCATAAAGAAGACAAAAAAGAAACGGGTATTATTAAAAGCTGATAGAAATCTGGATGAAGCTTAATGTAAAATAAAGCTTTAAAAATCTCACATCCAGGGATGGAACCTGTGATTACTTTTTTAAAAATCCTTATCATATTTAGCTGATTTTTAATTCAATCAGTTATCCCGAAAACCCTTCATTAGAGGGCAGACTTATCTAATCTTATTAATCTGTGGGTGCATTGAGTGTGGCGGGGGAGGGAAGGAGGGAGGGGGGTTGTGTTGTGGTCAGGTGTGTGTTGTGGTTAGCTTGGTTAGTGGTTAGCACTTTCTTGACCTTCTAGACATGTCAGGTGCCCTCGCTAATCTCTCAGGATTCTTTCCCGGTATCAAGGAGAGTGTCTTATCTGAGGGATGGACTCACCGTCCAAGGAACTGGAGCTACACAATTCCTCGGATTAACTACCACAAATATAGTCGAAGTTTTAGCACTGAAAATTTCTAATCAGATTGTAGTCATCTGTCGTAGTATACAAGTTGTCAGATGCGAGATCGTAACAGTTGTAAGGCCATTTACTGAATATCGAACACTTCTTTGAACATCTTTCAAACCCGGCTTCAGACTTCCTGTTGCTCGGGGATTTCAACTATGAATATCGAACACTTCTTTCAACATCTTTCAAACCCGGCTTCAGACATCCTGTTGCTCGGGGATTCCAACTATGAATATCGAACAGTGTGAGTTTGTAAATGGTCCAAATCGGACCGAAACGTCGTCGTAAGCTTCTCTTTTATGTGCGGGTTATTTGCGTATCGAACACTTCTTTCAACATCTTTCAAATCCGGCTTCAGACTTCCTGTTGCTCGAGGATTTCAGTTCAAGACTTGTGTAATGCAACAACATAGCAAATGATGTAATAGCACAGGAATTCCCAGGAAGCAGTTCAGACGAACAGTCACATGCAAGGGAACTATTAAGACAGTAATAAATTTGCCATAAGTCGGCAGTAATGGAGTCGACCAGACTAGAAATACCCTTGACCTTAAATCCATAAATAATTAGGATATTCTGCGGAACATAACGGTTTCGAACACAGTCTCTGACCACAACCTTACTGAAGTACAGACCAGTGTACATATTGGTCTTAAGGATGTTTTAAACATACAGGATATCGGTTAGGTTAGGTAAGGTTCGTCAGGAAACAGGACAAATGTTTCCTGACGCGGGTCTGTCAGATGATGACCCGCCTTTGGAGCTTTTTGGTCATCTGACCGAGGCCTCCTCTGGCTTACCGGTCCACCCCTTTAAAAATTATGGTCATTTATAACCATTGTTATAATATTATGCTATGCATATATATTATTACCATACAGGATATCAATGATAAATACATTAATGGGATAAATAAAAAAAAATGCATAATACCGTGGCTGGAGCGGGTTATTTGTGTAACATTAATTGGAATCAAATCATTGATGAATTTACCGAGATATGTTGGGAAGATAATACAGGTCACATAGATTTATGCAACACTTGGGTATCTTGCTGCAGTGTTCCTTCGTTCTTATGTTCTTATCTTTATTGTGGAAACGTTTCGCCAACCAGTGGCTTCCTCAGTCCAATACAGAGAAGAATGGTTAAAGATCGGAAGGAATTTGAGGTAATCAGACCCTTAATGTGGAGTCGACTTTCAAGACTGATAGACTGATCACATCAACTCAGGGCTGAAGGCCTGGAATCGATGTGTTCAGTCCATCACTCTTGTAGAAAGTACAGCATATGGCCGGAGATGCCGCCACTGTGTGGCGAAACGTTTCCTTAATAAAGATTCCCATGTGTTGCATAAGTGTCTCAATCTTCAACTTGGTTTTCAAACCATTTATCACAAGAGAAGATGTATGTTAGAAAGCGATACTTCTTGTACAGGCGAAGACCAGGAATCACAAGATGCTTCAGATTTGATCCAGAAAAAAAAGAAGCACTTATTACAGAGACGGTAAATATTGAGCTGAAACTGAATTCATCATACAGTCCAGGAGAGACAGTCATTAGTCAAAATGAAAATAAACTCTAACTTTCCCTGTATATAAAATTCAGGACAAAAACATCTAGCATGGTACTGGAAAAATAGATACAAATGTAGTATACTACGTTTCGCCCACAAAGTGGGCTTTGTGAAGTCACAAACAGATCTGTGACTTGATAAAGCCCACGAAACGTACTCAGTAAAGATTCGCATTATACCATATTTGTGTTTATTTTCCATCGTGTCGGTATTGTGTACTATTTTATCTCCATAATATGTACTCTTGCTTGAAGAGATGACCTACACTGACGACAGTCAGAAGACAGTGAAATAGTGAAGTGACGATGAAGCTTTCGTGTTCAGCTGTCATTTAGTGTTACTGTGTACTTGTGTAGTATATACTTCGATAAACCCCAGTTACTTTATAGACAGGCTCCCTGGCTAGCTGTGACGTCACGAGTTCCTCACACGTGAGCTCTTGGCTTCCTCAGTTCCACGGTAGGCATAGCAGACAAGACAGGGAGGCCTGGGCTTCTCAAGACTCTGAATACATGCTCCAAGACACTACCTGAGTATTTCTTATATCCAATATCTCCTCAAGAACCCCCACGACACAGTGATTTTTAAATCAGACTTAAAATGAACAGTAATAATAATGTGCTCATTTATTCTCCTCCAGGCTCATGAAATTCCATATTCGTAGGAAATCACAAGACTTAAATGTTCTCTGGACACATGAGTCATCGTCATGACAGGTCATTAAAAGAGCACACTGATATAGCCCCACTCCACAGTGGTGGTGGTAAAGCAAGCCCCACTCCACAGTGGTGGTGGAAAAGCAAGACCCACTCCACAGTGTTGGTGGTAAAACAAGCCCCACTCCACAGTGGTGGTGGTAAAGCAACCCCACTCCACAGTGGTGGTGGTAAAGCAAGCCCCACTCCACAGTGGTGGTGGTAAAGCAAGCCCCACTCCACAGTGGTGGTGGTAAAGCAAGCCCCACTCCACAGTGGTGGTGGTAAAGCAACTGCATAAAGGAAAAAAATTAGACCAATAGCACCTGCAAGATTGATCATCAGATGAGTTAACAGATACACAACCCAGAGCAACATGGGTTTAGAGCAGGTCGTTCCTGCCTCTCATAACTACTGGACCACTATATGGTAGTCTGGGATGTGTAGGCTATGGCAGAGGCTGTGAGGAGGCTGTTTAGGCTGTGAGGGAGGCTGTCTAGGCCACATCACAACCACCACCACTCGCTCTCACCACCCACCCACTACCACCACCCACTACCACCACCCACTAACACCACGAACTACACCACCCACCAACCACCACCATTCTTTGGCGTAAGGTGTGAAGTTTGGCAATTTTAGTATCGTGGGCAGGTAGCCATGTGGCTTGTCGTAATTTAACATCCTCTCAGCACTATCTTCCTACACCACTCCCTCACAACCCTGCACACCTCCCTCACAACCCTGCACACCTCCCTCACAACCCTGCACACCTCCCTCACAACCCTGCACTACCTCCCTCACAACCCTGCACACCTCCCTCACAACCCGCACACCTCCCTCACAACCCTGCACCACCTCCTCACAACCCTGCACACCTCCCTCACAACCCTGCACACCCCTCACAAACCCTGCACACCTCCCTCACAACCCTGCACACCCCCTCACAACCCTGAAACACCTCCCTCACAACCCTGCACACCTCCCTCACAACCCTGCACACCTCCCTCACAACCCTGCACACCTCCTCAAAACCCTGCACACACCTCCCTCACAACCCTGCACACCTCCCTCACAACCCTGCACACCTCCCTCACAACCCTGCACACCTCCCTCACAACCCTGCACACCTCCCTCACAACCCTACACACCTCCATCTCCATTCAAAGCAGGTGAAATCGCAGATCTAGAGAGTGTACAGAGATCCTTTACTGCACGTGTAAGTTCTGTCAAGCACCTTAACTACTGGGAACGCTTGGAAGCACTTGACTTGTACTCGTTGGAACGCAGGAGGGAGAGATATATCATAATCTACACTTGGAAAATCTTGGAAGGAATGGTCCCAAATCTGCACACAGAAATCACTCCCTACGAAAGTAAAAGACTGGGCAGGCGATGCAAAATACCCCGAATAAAAAGTAGGGGCGCCATTGGTACAATAAGGGAAAACACCATAAGTGTCCGGGGCCCAAGACTGTTCAACAGCCTCCCATCAAGCATTAGGGGAATTGCTAATAAACATAAGAACATAAAGGAGGAACACTGCAGCAGGCCTGTTGGCCCATACTAGGCAGGTCCTTTACAATTCATCCCACTAACAAACATATGACCAACCCAATTTTCAATGCTACCCGAGAAATAAGCTCTGATGTGCAAGTCCCACTCAAATCCAACCCCTCCCACTCATGTACTTATCCAACCTAAATTTGAAACTACCCAAAGTCCTAGCCTCAATAACCCAACTAGGTAGACTGTTCCACTCATCAACTACCCTATTTCCAAACCAATACTTTCCTATGTCCTTTCTAAATCTAAACTTATCTAATTTAAATCCATTACTGCGGGTTCTCTCTTGGAGAGATATCCTCAAGACCTTGTTAATATCCCCTTTATTAATACCTATCTTCCACTTATACACTTCGATCAGGTCTCCCCTCATTCTTCGTCTAACAAGTGAATGTAACTTAAGAGTCTTCAATCTTTCTTCATAAGGAAGATTTCTAATGCTATGTATTAATTTAGTCATCCTACGCTGAATGTTTTCTAACGAATTTGTCCATTCTGTAATATGGAGACCAGAATTGAGCTGCATAATCTAGGTGAGGCCTTACTAATGATGTATAAAGCTGCAGTATGACCTCTGGACTTCTGTTGCTTACACTTTTTGATATAAATCCCAGTAATCTATTTGCCTTATTACGTACGCTTAGGCATTGCTGTCTTGGTTTAAGGTTGCTGCTTACCATAACCCCCAAGTCCTTTTCGCAATCTGTATGGCTAAGTTCTACATTATTTAACTTATAAGTGCAAGGGTTATGGGCACTCACCGAGCTTCAGAACCTTGCATTTATCTACATGAACTGCATCTGCCACTTTTTCCCGACCAAGAGTAGTTTTTTCTAAATCCTCCTGAAGTTCCCTAACATCTACGTTTGAATCAGTTATCCTACCTATCTTCGTGTCATCGGCGAATTTGCTCATATCACTAGTAATTCCTTCATCAAGATCATTGATATATATTATAAACAACAACGGGCCCAAGACTGATCCCTGTGGAACGCCACTTGTTACTGATCCCCACTCGGATTTAACCCCATTTATGGACACACTCTGCTTCCTGTCTGTGAGCCATGATTCGATCCACGCGAGCACCCTTCCCCCAATGCCATGAGCTGCTACTTTCTTCAACAGTCTTTGGTGCGGAACTCTATCAAATGCCTTACTAAAATCTAAGTAAATAATATCAAATTCTTTATCGTGATCAACAGCCTCAAAAGCTTTACTGAAGAAAGTTAATAAATTAGTTAGACAAGACCGGCCTCTTGTGACTCCATGCTGAGTATCATTAATCAAGCTATGCTTATCGAGATGGCTTCTTATAATTTGATCTATAATTGACTCTAGTAATTTGCCTACAATTGAGGTCATTCTTATTGGGCGGTAATTTGACGGTAACGACTTGTCCCCTGTTTTAAAAATAGGAATTACATTAGCCATCTCCACATATCAACACTACACCTGTTTGAAGAGATATATTAAAAATATTAGTTAATGGTTCACAGACTTCCATTTTGCATTCCTTTAGAACCCTTGAAAAACCTCATCAGGACCCGGTGACTTATTTTGCTTCAGTCGGTCTATCTGCTTCACAACCATTTCACTAGTGACTGTGATGTTACATAATTTATCTTCTTCTGGCCCACTATAAAAATTAATTACCGGAATATTATTAGTGTCTTCCTGTGTAAAAACCGAGAGAAAATAATTATTTAAAATCGAGCACATTTCATTCTCTTTGTCAGTAAGATGCCCATAGTTATTTTAAGGGGACCTATCTTAATCTCTCACTTTTGTTCTATATACCTGGAAAAAACTTTTTGGGTTAGTTTTAGAATCCCTAGCAACTTTAATTTCATAGTCCCTTTAGCTTTTCTTATCCCCTTTTTAATGTCCCTCTTAATGTCAATATACTGATTCATGAGATGACCCTCGCCTCTTTTGATACGCCTATAAATTCCTTTCTTATGCCCTAGTAGATATTCCAGCCTATTATTCATCCATTTTGGGTCATTTCTATTTGATCTAATTTCTTTATATGGGATAAACGTTCTTTGAGCAGCATGTATTGTTTCAGAAAACTGTCATATTGATAGCTCTCTTCGTTACCCCAGTCAACAGATGATAAGTGTTCTCTAAGCTCATCGTAATCTGCTAAGCGAAAATCTGGGACTGTTACTGAGTTATCCCTACTATCATACTTCCATTCAATTCTAAATGTAATTGATTTGTGGGCGCTAGCACCCAGTTCCTCTGAAACTTCTAAATTATTAACAAGGGATTCATTGTTTGCCAGAACTAAGTCAAGCAGGTTATTACCCCTTGTAGGTTCTGTCACAAACTGCTTCAAAAAACAATCCTGAACTACTTCTAAGAAGTCGTATGATTCTAAATTCCCAGTCAAGAAATTCCAATCAATATGACTAAAGTTAAAGTCTCCTAGAATTACTACATTATCGTGCCTTGTGGCCCTAACAATTTCCTCTCATAGTAGTTTTCCCCTGGTCCCTATCTAAATTTGGGGGACGGTATATCAACACCTAAAATTAATTTTTCATGCCCCTCTGAAAATTCTATCCAAACAGACTCTGTATGTGTTACTTCAGACTTAATACCCGTTTTTATGCAACAGTTCAAGCGATCTCGGACATACAATGCCACCCCACCCCCCTTCCCGACACTTCTATCTACTTGGAACAATTTAAAACCCTGAATGTGACATTCTGCAGGCATGTCCCGACTTTTTGAATTAAACCACGTCTCAGTAATGGCAAATACATCTATGTTACCTGCACTAGCAACTAGTCTCAACTCGTCCATCTTATTCCTAGCACTGCGACTATTTGTGTAATAAATATTTAAAGACCCTCCTCTCTCTTTACCCTTCCTGCTCCTTTCTGTTATTCCACTAAACCTATTACTGTCCTTGTCAATTAGTGCCACTGGCTTTCCAATATCCACCTCATTTTGCCTATTACTAGTTCTCCTAGTACTCATATTACTACCCTGCGACTTCACAGTTTTCCCGCCAAAACCCATACCACTAACTATTCCTAGTTTAAAGACCTAACAGCTCCCTCCACTGCGTTGGCCAGTGCTCCCACCCCACACCTAGATAAGTGAACCCCATCCCTGGCATACATGTCATTTCTGCCATAGAAGAGGTCCCTGGCTACCTTCAAGAGAGAGCTGGACAGATACATAGTTAGTGCCGGATCAGCCGGGCTGTGGCTCGTACGTTGGACTGAGTGTGGCCAGCAGTAACAGCTTAGTTGATCAGGCTCTGATCATCGGGAGGCCTGGTCATGGACCGGGCCGCGGGGGCGTTGATCCCCGGAATAACCTCCAGGTAACCTCCCTCACAACCCGCCACTCCCTCCCTCACAACCCTGCACACCTCCCTCACAACCCTACACACCTCCCTCACAGCCCTGCACACCTCCCTCACAACCCTACACACCTCCCTCACAACCCTGCACACCTCCCTCACAACCCTACACACCTCCCTCACAGCCCTGCACGCCTCCCTCACAACCCTACACACCTCCCTCACAACCCTACACACCTCCCTCACAGCCCTGCACACCTCCCTCACAACCCTACACACCTCCCTCACAACCCTGCACACCTCCCTCACAACCCTACACACCCTCCCTCACAGCCCTGCACGCCTCCCTCACAACCCTACACACCTCCCTCACAACCCTGCACACCTCCCTCACAGCCCTGCACGCCTCCCTCACAAACCTACACACCTCCCTCACAACCCTGCACACCTCCCTCACAGCCCTGCACACCTCCCTCACGGCCCTGCAAAACCTCCCTCACAACCCTGCACACCCTCCCTCACAGCCCTGCACACCTCCCTCACGGCCCTGCACACCTCCCTCACAACCTTGCACACCTCCCTCACACAAACCCTGCACACCTCCCTCACAAACCTGCACACCCTCCCTCACAAACCCTGCACACCTCCCTCACAACCCTGCACACCTCCCTCACAGCCCTGCACACCTCCTCACGGCCCTGCACACCTCCCTCACAACCTTGCACACCTCCCTCACAACCCTGCACACCTCCCTCACAACCCTGCACACCTCCCTCACAAGCCTACACACCCCCCTCACAACCCTACACCTACTACCCTACTACTACTACTACTACTACAACCACCATCACCACTTCTACCATTACTACCACTACTTACTCTTCCCCTTAACTACTACGTCATCTTTTCCAGGCCTCGGCAGGACTAGTTCTACAGAACACTGTCAT
>NC_069490.1:19942804-19968874 GCF_026875155.1 Cherax quadricarinatus | reverse complement strand
GTTTTTTGGGCCGAGTGTTTTTGTATGTGTGAATGAATAACAGAAGGGATAGATTCAGAGGTGTCCCTGTTTACAGACGTAAAACTAATGAGAATACAGGCGGACGAGGATCAGGTAAGCCAACAAGATCAGGACAGGATGAAAGCCTGGTCCAACAAATAGCTCCCCACTTGGTGGGGCAAGTGCAAAGCCATGAAGCTTGGAAAATGATAGAGAAGACCTCAGACGGAATATATGCTCGGGGGTCGAAGGCTGCAAACCTCACTCAAGGAAAAGGATCTTGGGACGAGTTTCATACTGAGCACATCCTCGGAGACGCACATCAACCAAATAACTTCTGGTATTTCCTATGAGAGGTTACGGGAGTGAAGTGGTAGAGGCAGGAGCCATACATAACTTTAATTACAAAGAGGTACGATAAAACTCTTGGAGCCAAGAGAGAGAGAGAGAGAGAGAGAGAGAGAGAGAGAGAGAGAGCAGACCTAGTAGCAAGCAAAGAGTTGGGTTCAGAGGTTGTAATTAGACCCCTGCAACCACATATAGGCGAGTACAGAGAGAGAATGAGAGAGAATTTGAGAGAGAGACGGGGGTGAGGGAGCCAGATCCAGCCGGCCTCTGAAGACAGAGTTAATAGGACTATCTATTTCCCTGTCTGTGTGGCTTAGGCCTAGCACAGACCCACACAAGAGCATTTGACAACGAAATATGGATCCCAGGGTACAACTTATTTAGATGCGACAAAGTACAAGCAACAAGGATGATGTTGCCCTCTGTCACAGAGTCGCTCATTTGCTCAGAATTACTAAACACTACAAATGATATAGCTGAAGTTTTGGGAGTAAAGACTGAAAACAAAAACATTGTCATTGTGGTGGTATACAAGCCACCAGATACAATTTCCGAACAATTCAAGGAACAGCTACTGAAAATTGACTAATGTCTGGAAAATCTTCCAACCCCAGCCCAAAATATCTTGTTTGGTGATAAAAATTTAAGATATTTAATATGGAAGAATGTGGCAAATATTGTAATAGCAAAGATAACCCCAGGAGGCAGCTCAGATGAAAATTCACTCACACATGAGCGAATCTGCAACAAATTCACCTTAATCCAGCAAATAGTTGGACCAACAAGACTGGAAAATAGGCTTGACCTTTTCGCTGAGGAGGATCTGATGCGAAATATGACAGTATCAAAGACATTAAATTTGGATCACAATCTAATAGAAGTTCAGGCTTGTATGCGCAGGTGTCCTGGTCAGCAAAGTGAGATCACTTATGAGGATGCCTTAACCATATTTAATTAAAATAATAATAAACATCCAATAGAATCAAATTAACTATGGCCTAAACGATACAGTCTGGCAAGATATACTAAACAATATGGATCCGAACCAGTGCATAGAGAGAACTAACTTCGTCACTTATACTGAAGGCACATTCCCCTAAGGAAAAAGAAGAAATGTAAACTAGTAAGAGAGAGAGACTCCCTCTACAGGAGAAGGCAAAGAATCACAGAGCTTCTCCAAGGCGCCAGACTGTCTGGAATACTGGCTAGAGAAATAGAAAATATCAAACTTAATTTGAAGGAATCATACAGGATCCAGGAAACACAGAAGGAACGTAAAACAGTAAACCAAATAGAAGGAAATCCCAAACATTTCTTTACATATGCCAAATCTAGGGCAAAAACTACATGAAGTAATTGTTTCTTAAACAAGATGGAACTTACACCAATAACAGCACAGAAATGAATGGGATACTAGTCTCAGTATGACCCAGTGTATCACGAGTCCTTAATGAGACTAAGGGTTGACAATCTGAATTATTTATTTTTATGACCGCAACTCAGAATTGTGTAAATATATCCAGACTTTCGGATGTAATTCTAACTCAGCTGAACTTTGAAAAATAAACTAGCGACGTGCCCATGCACTCAGGCCCAGACTAGTGGAATTCCGTGTTTAAAGAACTCTCAGAAACCCCCAAAAATTTTGCTTTGAAGAGGGAGTTTGGATACGGAAGTCATCCCACAATCACCAAAAACAACGGATATGGCCCCACTCCACAAAGGTGGCAGTAGAGCAGTTGCAAAGAATTATAGACAAATAGCACTAACGTTCCGCATCATGAAAATCTTAGTACATGAGTAGTATACAGTACCCAAATGATGAAGAATCAGACACGTGCAACACCTGGGTATCTATATTTGTAGAAGTTTCTCCATCCAGTGGCTTTATCAATACAATTAAAAGGCATAATGTGAAAACTAGAACTATGTACAAAGATTGAAAAGCATAGATACTTTGAGTACACAAGAGATAACACTATCAGGGGCTCAAAAACTGTTCATTTGCCTCCGAGCATACATGAGGGAGAGTACAAATAGACCCCTTTGGGTTTTCTTCAAGAGGGAGCTGGACAGATACCTAAAGTCAGTAATTGACCAGCTGGGCTGTGGTTCGTACGCTGGATTACATGCGGCCAGCAGCAACAGCCTGGTTGGTCAGGCCCTGATCCACCGCGAGGTTTGGTCATGGACCGGACTGCAGGGGGCGTTGACCCAGGAACACCCAGGTAGGTCAAGCACTCTGCTCGCAGTTGAAGGTACCCATGTTCGATTCCCGAGCTGAGCGATAACTACGACACGCGGAAGGGATCCAGCAGTAATATTAGTAGTAGTGTAAGTTGAAGTAGTGATAGTAGAAGTTGTAGTATGTAGTAATAGTAGTACTAGTAGTAGTCGAAGTTGTAGTATGTAGGACCTGGAGTCTACCTGGAGGGTATTCCGGGGATCAACCGCCCCGCGGCCCGGTCCACGACCAGGCCTCCCGGTGGATCAGGGCCTGATCAACCAGGCTGTTACTGCTGGCCGCACGTAGTCCAGCGTACGAACCACGGCCCGGCTGATCCGGCACTGACTGTAGGTATCTGTCCAGCTCTCTTGAAGACAACCAGGGGTCTATTGGTAACTCCCCTTATGCATGGTGGGAGGCTGTTGAACAGTCTTGGGCCCCGGACACTTAGTGTTTTCTCTTAGTGTACCAATGGCGCCCTTACTTTTCATTGGAGGTGTTTTGCACCGCCTGCCCAGTCTTTTACTTTCGGAGGGAGTGATTTCCGTGTGCAGATTCGGGACCATTCCTTCTAGGATTTTCCAAGTGTAGATTATGATGTATCTCGCCTGCGCTCCGGCGAGTACAAGTCAAGTGTTTCCAAGCGTTCACAGTAGTTGAGGTGTTTGATAGAACTTATATGTGCAGTAAAGGTTCTCTGTAAACTCTCTAGATCTGAAATTTCACCTGCTTTGAACAGAGATGTTAATATACAGCAATATTCCAGCATAGAGAGAGCAAATGATTTGAAATGGATCATCATTGGCTTGACATCACTTCTTTTGAACGTTCTCATTATCCATCCTATCGTTTTCTTTGCAGTTGTGATCGTGGCACTGTTGTGATCCTTAAAAGTGAGATCCTCAGACATTACTACTCCAGGTCCTCACATTATTTTAGTAGTAATAGTAGTAGTAAAGTTGTAGTAGTATGTAGTAGCAGTTGTAGTATGGTAATGGTATTCGTCATCGCGGGACGGACAGACAACGCTTGGGTATCACCATATTTTTCGAGCCCAATTCCCCTCCCCTTCCCCATACCCCATTGACACATTCACACCCACTCTTCCCCCATTACCCACTGGATATCAGGGTGCATCAAGGCCATGGTCCATTATCCACTCTTCTACCTCAGGGTAATTGAATAGTTGACCAGGGCTAAAAACTTGACACTTTGGTGATGTTGCTGAGTGAAGTGTTGCAGCAGTGATGTTGCTGAGTGAAGTGTTGCAGCAGTGATGTTGCTGAGTGAAGTGTTACAACAGTGATGTTGCTGAGTGAAGTGTTACAACAGTGATGTTGCTGAGTGAAGTGTTACAACAGTGATGTTGCTGAGTGAAGTGTTACAACAGTGATGTTGCTGAGTGAAGTGTTACAACAGTGATGTTGCTGGAGTGAAGTGTTACAACAGTGATGTTGCTGAGTGAAGTGTTACAACAGTGATGTTGCTGAGTGAAGTGTTGCAACAGTGATGTTGCTGAGTGAAGTGTTGCAACAGTGATGTTGCTGAGTGAAGTGTTGCAACAGTGATGTTGCTGAGTGAAGTGTTACAACAGTGATGTTGCTGAGTGAGATGTTGCAACAGTGATGTTGCTGAGTGAAGCACTGCACCAGTGATGTTGAGTGTTTAAACGTGTGGTGCGGGCGGGGCACTGTGTACTCACCTAGTTGTACTCACCTAGTTGAGGTTGCGGGGGTCGAGTCCGAGCTCCTGGCCCCGCCTCTTCACTGATCTCTACTAGGTCACTCTCCCCGAGCCGTGAGCTTTATCATACCTCTGCTTAAAGCTATGTATGGATCCTGCCTCCACTACATCGCTTCCCAAACTATTCCACTTACTGACTACTCTGTGGCTGAAGAAATACTTCCTAACATCCCTGTGATTCATCTGTGTCTTCAACTTCCAACTGTGTCCCCTTGTTACTGTGTCCAATCTCTGGAACATCCTGTCTTTGCCCACCTTGTCAATTCCTCTCAGTATTTTGTATGTCGTTATCATGTCCCCCCTATCTCTCCTGTCCTCCAGTGTCGTCAGGTTGATTTCCCTTAACCTCTCCTCGTAGGACATACCTCTTAGCTCTGGGACTAGTCCTTGTTGCAAACCTTTGCACTTTTTCTAGTTTCTTTACGTGCTTGGCTAGGTGTGGGTTCCAAACTGGTGCCGCATACTCCAATATGGGCCTAACGTATATGGTGTACAGGGTCCTGAATGATTCCTTATTAAGATGTCGGAATGCTGTTCTGAGGTTTGCTAGGCGCCCATATGCTGCAGCAGTTATTTGGTTGATGTGCGCTTCAGGAGATGTGCCTGGTGTTATACTCACCCCAAGATCTTTTTCCTTGAGTGAGGTTTGTAGTCTCTGGCCCCCTAGACTGTACTCCGTCTGCGGTCTTCTTTGCACTTCCCCAATCTTCATGACTTTGCACTTGGTGGGATTGAACTCCAGGAGCCAATTGCTGGACCAGGTCTGCAGCCTGTCCAGATCCCTTTGTAGTTCTTGCCTGGTCTTCGATCGAGTGAATTCTTCTCATCAACTTAACGTCATCTGCAAACAGGGACACCTCAGTCTATTCCTTCCGTCATGTCGTTCACAAATACCAGAAACAGCACTGGTCCTAGGACTGACCCCTGTGGGACCCCGCTGGTCACAGGTGTCCACTCTGACACCTCGCCACGTACCATGACTCGCTGCTGTCTTCCTGACAAGTATTCCCTGATCCATTGTAGTGCCTTCCCTGTTATCCTGCTTGGTCCTGTGTGTGTGTGTGTGTGTGTGTGTGTGTGTGTGTGTGTGTGTGTGTGGTGCGGGCGGGGCACTGTGTGTGTGTGTGTGGTGCAGGCGGGGCAATGTGTGTGTGGTGCGGGCGGGGCACTGTGTGTGTGGTGCGGGCGGGGCACTGTGTGTGTGGTGCGGGCGGGGCACTGTGTGTGTGTGTGTGGTGCGGGCGGGGCACTGTGTGTGTGTGGTGCGGGCGGGGCACTGTGTGTGTGTGGTGCGGCAGGCACTGTTGTGTGTGGCGGGCGGGGCACTGTGTGTGTGTGCGGGCGGGGCACTGTGTGTGTGTGTGTGGGTGCAAGGCGGGGCAAATGTGTGTTGTGTGGCGGGCGGGCACTGTGTGTTGTCTTGTGTGTGGTGCGGGCGGCACTGTGTGTGTAGGTGCGGGCGGGCACTGTGTGTGGTGTGTGTTGTGCGGGCGGGGCACTGTTGTGTGTGGTGCGGGGCGGGGGCACTGTGTGTGTGTGGTGCGTGGCGGGGCAACTGGTGTGTGTGGTGCGGGCGGGCACTGTTTGTGTGTTGTGTGGTGTCGGGCGGGCACTGTTGTGTGTGTGTGGTGGCGGGCGGGCACTGTGTGTGTGTGTTGGAGCGGGCGGGCACTGGTGTGTGTGTGGGTGCGGGCGGGCACTGTGTGTGTGTGTGTGTTGTGTGTGTGGTGGTGGCGGGCGGGCACACACTGTGCGGAGAGAGAACACGGTGTTTGACACGGCTTGCGTGTTCATCAAGTTTGTACTAGCAGTGATTGTCGTGCGTTCTGTCTTTATCTATCCTTCAAGGAAGAGTACACTTAGTGCTTACTGAAGGCTCATGATTTTGGATAAGGTGCAACCCTTATTAGAAGCAATCAACAAATTAAATAAATACTAGAACGTTGTTTGTACACAAATTCAAACCTCTTAGTAAAGCGGAATGTTAAGCGGTGCTAAGTTCCCCCCTGTAATAATAATAACAAGTTATTTTTCCAACTAGAATTCTACTACCTTGCCATAATTCTAATCACATTTGGTTTGACTGTTTCGTAAGGTGAAGTCCAGGATCTTTCCTTAAATTCATGGTATACTTAACAAATCTGAGGACATTGTGTTGCAGAGGTGTGGCTGTGCTCAGGACTTAGTGATAATGTCAGAAGAATCTCACACTCGAGATCACAACATGTTATCACAGCGAGGAAGGTGATAGCAAGGATAACGAGTATTCTCCAGAGAAGATCACCCAAGCTGAATGATAGTACTCTTGAACTTGTTGTCTCTGGAACGAAATATTTCTGCGTAGTCAGAATTTTCTGATAAATTAGACATATGTGCATACATTGGGTATCTTCAATGAGGAAACTTTCGCCACAGAGTGACATCAGTGCAATACAGAGCAGAAATGGGTTTAAAGGAAGTAATAAGTTTGAAGGTAATCAGTCCCCTCAGCCTGGAGTCGATAAGTTCAATGATGGGACTGAAACACATCGATTCCAAGGCTGAGGGACTGATTACCTTCAAACTACTCCTCTCCTTACCCATTTCTACTTTGTAAAGTTGTAACTGATGAAGCCACTTTGTGGCAAACGTTTCCTCATGAAAATACCAAAGTGTTACACGTGTCTATTTTTATCGACTCGCGGTTCTTCTTTGAAACGATTTATCTAAATTCTCAGCTAGCGGCAACTAACCTTGGTTGCACGAACATGGGCTGGGCAAATATTTTTTTGTTAGAGGGTTTGGGTTTGAGAAAGACCTTGCCTAGTATGGGCCAGTAGGCATGCTGCAGTGTTTCTTTCCTTTCTAAGTTGTTTTTACAGTGTGATACGGAAGCCTCTCATAACTTTGCATAATGGCAGGATGAAAAAGAAATTCCTTCTGCCTCATGAAGACTGGTCACTGACCGGCCGCGGGGGCGTTTGACCCCCAAAACCCCCTCGCAGGTATACTCTCCAGGTAAGAATTAAAAGTCTGAGTGTTCCCCCAACTGTACACTGTCGTCTCTGAGCTCCCTGTATTCCTTCTAAGAGGTCTTATTCTTGAGAACATCTTCGTTTATACTACCAGGAGACTTGTAAAGCGAGGGCCATGATTTCCCAAGACTATCAGTTAATAACAGCATAAAACAAGGAGTTAGACACCAGGACAAAACACTGGTAAGAGCAGGACAAAACACTGGTAAGAGAAGAAATATATACCAACCTGCAGGCAGCAGGGATTAGATCCTGCGACACATTATCCGCCTCAAGAGACAGAACACGTTTCACATTGCCTTTAACCGCTTAACCGAGCGATCCTTCGAAGATCATGCGACTTAGCAAGCTAGTGTTTGTTCATGAACCGAGGACACTCATGGTAGCGGTAAGCTCAAGGATGTATATAGCTAAGCCTGAGTGAATATATGTAAAAGTCTGTAAGGTTTGAGTGCAAAACAAATTGTAACCCCAAGCTAAATATTTTAGTGTGGGGGGGGGATTACTAGTTCTCAAAGGCACTTGTCGATAGACACTTGGCCTGTTGTTTGAGGTATGTCTGAATGTGTGTGTGTGTGTGTGTGTGTGTGTGTGTGTGTGTGTGTGTGTACTCACCTATTTGTGGTTGTAGTTGCAGGAGTAGTCATAGCTCCTGGCCCCGCCTCTTCGCTGATTGCTACTAGGTCCTCTCTCCCCCTGCCCTGTGAGCTCTATCATACCTCGCCTTAAAACTATGTATGGTTCCCGCCTCCACTACGTCACTTTCTAGGCTATTCCACGGCCTGACTACTCTATGACTGAAGAAATACTTTCTAACATCCCTTTGATTCATCTGAGTCTTCAACTTCCAATTGTGACCTCTTGTGTCTGTGTCCCATCTCTGGAATATCCCGTCTTTGTCCACCTTGTCTATTCCGCGCAGTATTTTGTGTGTGTGTGTGTGTGTGTGTGTGTGTGTGTGTGTGTGTGAGTGTGTGTAGCAACAATACAGCTGTGGAAGTTGAAGAATGAGACACTTGTGTAGCATTTGGCAGTCTTTACCGAGGAAACATTTCGCCAGCCAGTGGCTTCTTCAGTCCAGTACAGAGAAGAACGGTGGAAGATGAGGAGGAGAATGAGGTAATCAGTCCCTCAGCCTGAAGCATATGCTCGGAGAATTAGACTGAGGAAGCCACTGGCTGGCGAAACGTTTCCACGATAAAGATTGCCAAATTTGTCCCAAGTACCTCATTGTTCAATGTGTTTTTTTTTTTTTAAATCAACACAGTTTGTAGGAGCTTGTGAAGATGCAGGTGTTACATGCATTCCATAGCACATTGATGCGACTGTTGTCATGTGATGCCTGTGTTATCTCTTCATACGTGCAGGTGCTATAACTGGTGTTATAGCACCTGTACATGTGGGCTGTCATACACTGGTGCGACATACACTGGTGCACCCATACACTGGTGTTTCATTCATGTGCTATCATTCACTGGGCAGTTATTCACTTGGTGCCTATCATTCCTCTGGTGCTATCATTCACTGGTGCTGTTATTCCTGTTGCTAATCATTCACTGTGCTGTTTCTTCACTGTGCTATCATAAACTGTGCTGTCATTCACGAGTGGCTATCATTCACTGGTGCTATCTTTCACTGTGCTGTTATTCAACTGGTGCTATCATTCACTGGTGCTATCCTTCACTGGTGATATCTACACTGGTGCTGTCATTCAACTGGGCATCATTCACTGGTGCTGTTATTCACTGGTGCTATCAATCACTGGTGCTATCATACACTGGTGCCAGTCCATTCACGTGCTATCATTCACTGGTGCTGTTATTCATAGGTGCAATCATTCACTGGTGCTACATTCACTGGTGCTAACATTCACTGGAGCTATCCAATCACTGGTGCTATCATTCACTGGTGCTTCATTCACTGGCTGATATTCCACTGGTGCTATCATATCACTGGTGCTGTCATTCACTAGTTCTGTTATATCACTGTGCTTCATTCACTGGTGCTGTAATTCACTGGTGCTATCATTCCCCTGGTGCTATCATTCCCTGGTGCTTCATTCACTGGTGCTATCATTCACTGGTGCATCATTCACAGGTGCTATCATTCACTGTGCTATCATCACTGGTGCTAATCATTCACTGGTGCTAATCATACACTGGTGGCTATCATTCACTGGTGCTGTCATTCACTGGAGCTTATCATTCACTGTGTGTTTATTCATTGGTGCTATCATTCACCTGGTGCTATCATTCCCTGTGCAATCATTCACTGTGCTATCATTCACTGGTGCTATCAATCACTGGTGCTATCATTCACTGGTGCTGTTATTCACTGGTGCCTATCATACACTGGTGCTGTCATTCACTAGTGCTGTTTTATTCACTGTGCATCATTCCACTGTGGCTGTTTATTCATTGGTGCTATCATTCACTGGTGCTGTTATTCATTGGTGCAATCCATTCAACTGGTGCTATCATTCACTTGTCTATCATCACTTGGTGCTGTTTATTCACTGGTGGCAATCATTCACTGTCCTGTTATTCACTGGTGCTATCATACACTGGTGCTGTCATTCACTAGTGCTGTTATTCACTGGTGCTATCATTCACTGGTGCTGTTATTCACTGGTGCTATCATTCACTGGTGCTATCATTCACTGTGATATCATTCACTGTTGCTTATCATTCACTGGTGCTATCATTCACTGGTGCTGTTATTCATTGGTGCTATCATTCATTGGTGCTATCATTCATTGGTGCTATCATTCAATGGTGCTATCATTCATTGGTGCTATCATTCAATGGTGCTGTTATTCACTGGTGCGAACATTCACTGGTGCTATCATTCACTGGTGCTGTATTCATTGTGCTATCATTCACTGGTGCATCATCACTTGGTTCTATCATTCACTGTTTGCTATCATTCACTGGTGGCTGTTATTTCACTGTGCATCCATTCACTGTGCTATCATTCACTGGAGCTATCATTCACTTGGTTGCTATCATTCACTGTTGCTATCATTCAGACGGGTGCTCAACGTTTCTGGTGCGTTTATTCATTGGTGCTATCATTCACTGTTGCACATTCACAGTGCTGTTAATCACTGGTGCTGTTAATTCACTGGTGCTGTTATTCTATTGGTGCAGTCATTCACTGGTGCTATCATTTACTGGTGCTATCATTCACTGGTGCTGTTATTCACTGAGCTGTTATTCATTGGTGCTAATCATTCACCTGGTGGCTATCATTCACTGTGCTATCATTCACTGGTTGCTATCATTCACTGTGCTTATCATTCACTGGTGCTATCATTCACTGGTGCTGTTATTCATTGGGCTATCACTGTCCACTGTGTTTTTTTTTTTATTAATGCTATCATTCACTGTGCTATCATACACTGATGCTCTCATATACTGGTGCTCTCGTATACTAAGCAAACACTGCTGCTGCCCCCCCCCCCCCCACCCCATATACACTGCTGTCATCCACGTGGTGCCTGTCCATACACTGGTTCTGTCATACCACTGGTGCTGTCATACACTGGCTGTCATACACTGGTGCTGTCATACACTGGTGGCTTCATACACTGGTGCTCCATACACTGGTGGCTGCATACACGTGCCTGCTATCATTCACTGCTGCTAGCATTCACTGGTGCTGTCATATACTATCATACACTGGTTGCTGTCATATACTAACTGCTATCAAGCACTTATGCGTCGATACACTACTGCTGTCATACACTGTTTGATGCATTATCACTGTTGCTGTGAAACACTGTTGCTGTCATACACTGTTGTTGCTGTCATACACGTTGCTTCATACACTGTGCTGTCATACACTGTGCTGTCATACACTGATGCTGTCATACACTGTTCTGTCATACGCTGTTGCTGTCATACCACCTGGTGCTGTCATACACTGGTGCTGTTATACACTGGTGCTGAGTCAACACTTGGTGCTGTCATACACTGCTGTTATACACTGGTGCTGTCATGCACTGGTGCTGTCATGCACCTGGTGCTGTCATCACGGTGATGGCATGCACTGGTGCAGACATGCACTGGTGCTGTCATCAACTGGTGCTGTCATACATTGGTGCTGTCATACACTGGCGCTACATACACTGCTGTTAACTACACTGCTTCTGTCATACACTGCTGCGTCATACACTGCTGCTGCTGTCATACGCTGGGGCTGTCATACAATTGGGCTGTCATGCACTGGGCTGACCATGCACTGCTGCTGTCATACACTGTGCTACCATACACTGCTGTTATCATACACTGGTGCTGTCATACCACTGGTTGCTGTCATACACTGTGCTGTCATACACTGGTGCTGTCATATCACTGGTGCTATCATACAACTGGTGCTATCAACACTGGGTCTATCATACCTGGTCTGTCATACACTGGTGGCTATCATACACTGGTGCTATCATACACGGGTGCTATCATAACACTGGTGCTGTCCCAAACACTGGTGCTGTCATACACTGGTGCTTATCATACACTGAGCTGTCATACAACAGGTGCTGTCAACACTGAGAGAGTCATACACTGGTGCTTGTCATACACTGGTGCTGTCATACACTGGTGCTATCATACACTGGTGCTGTCATACACTGGTGCTGTCATACACTGGTGCTATCATACACTGGTGCTGTCATCAGTGAGTACGCGTGCAGGATGTCGCACTTGCACCTTAAAAAACGCATCATGTGTCACATTGTTGTCTTAGTAGGAGGACTGTCAATATGCATGATCCACGACTGTTCATCTTCCTACAACCAGATACAAAAGAAAAATTACCAGAACACAAGGTGAGAAGGTTGTCAAGATGGAACTGGACAACAGCCTGGTGATCAGCCCGACCTTTAATGGCTGTTTGGGGCGATGAGTCACTAGCAGCAACAGCCTGGTTGATCAGCCGGGTTTTGTGTCTGTGTGGGGCTGTGAGTCACTATCAGTAACACTTGGGTTGATTAGGTAGTCAGTGAGGTGAACTCTGTGTTTTCCACAAAAGAAGAGAAGAAGAGGAGCAGAAAAGAGAGAAGACGAGTAGGAAGAGCAGGAAAAAGAGAAGGAAGAAAAACTACGACCTGTATTAGTATTATCAGCATGGGGTTAGTAACTGCTAATCAGTTATTTATTCATGTTCGCCTTCGTTCGGCGATATGCTCAGAAACAGAGTCATACCCCGAGATCCTACTCCTTAAGTGATATTTGTAGCCTTTGTTCCCGAGCCTGTATTCATTTTGTGATCAATTTTGGCCGTCCGCAATCTTAGATAATTTGCATATGCTGGGGTTTTGAATTCTTGCAGACACTTTCAACCAGACCTTGCAACATGTTCGAGACTATGTGAAGTCTTTCCTGGTTCTCGCCTGCTTATTCTCCTCATTAGTTTTACATCTGAGAACAATGTGTGTGCACACCGTATGTACATGTGGATTGCAGGGTCGAATCATCAGCTCCAGGCCCCTCCTCTTCGTTGGTCGTAACTGGGTCCCTCTCCCTCCAACTTCATGGAGCTGTGTGAGATGTGACACAAGGACATGCGGCAGAAGTGTATCATGTAAAACAGCTAGAAAACCACTGTTAAGAGTACACAATCTGAGGTGTTAGTACATTTGTGATAACTAGTAGTGTTGCAGTGAATGCAGTGATATCACCACCTAGTCTAGTGCTTGCTCTACACAGGTCTCCCTTGTTTTTTTGCTACCAAGAGCCAGCCAGGCTCAAAGTTGTTTAGGTTAATGGCGTTTAAAAGGTTACTCCAACGGAGGACATTAAGGCTGCAACTTACCTGTTCACCACAAAAGGAATTACTTTATCCTTATATATAAAATAATTAATATATAAAAATTATTTAATATATTTTAGCTCAAGATCTTTCGCACTTGTGAGTGTCGTCCCAGAGCTATGTAATGTTTTGCAAGCCCCAGTCCCCCACAGGTGAGAGGGGAATCTCTGAGGCAAGTGGTATGTACACCACTGCGTGTACTGAGGCCTCTTCAGAGCCACAAATGATTTTCCGTTCGTTTTCTGACGCACCTTTGTTCTTCTTTTGCAACAGATACTAGAATCTGTATGGGGGTTATGTTGATATGGTCAAAAAAATAAAATACCGACAAGTTGATGATTAAGACACATGTGCAAAACATTTGGGTAACTTTATTTGAAACGTTTTTCGCTTTATAAAGTAGGCTTCTTCAGTCAAAGGCAACAGATGTAGTAGTGAAATGAAGATAATGAATCACTCCATCAACCTTTGAAAATAGTATTTGAGGTTTGTCAGTCCCTCAGCCTGGAGAAGAGTCACTTCATGGTCTGGAACAATATGATGCAGAATGGGGTAGAGAACGGATCTTAAATACTGTCGAAGGTGAAGTGAAAAGAATCTGGAAGACATTGCAGGGGACAGATTCACTGGTGGAAGTAAGAAGGACATGTACATTAATCCTTCACTGTCGGTATTTTATACCATTTATTAATAAACTGTCATAGTGCAACACACGGTAACTTGGGTACCGAGGACATCTTTCCATACTTCATCATGTATCTACTAGAAACGAAGAGAGAAGGGTTGGATTCCAGAATGACCTGCATTCTTACTTCCACAGTGAATCCTGTCCCCTGCACGTCCTTCCAGATCTTCCACTCACCTTCCGACAGTATTAAGATCTCCGTTTCCTCAGCTTCAGCTGCATATTGTACCAGACTGAGGCAGACGGCACAACATATCCAGAATGAAAAAACATGGTATCCATGAGTAAAAAGAGAAAAACACAAGTGACAGGGGCCCAAGACTGTGGCTGCCTCCAGGAGGGATCAGTACCCATCAGCCGGACTGTGGTTCGTACGTTGGACTACGTGCGGCCAGCAGTAACAGCCTGGTTGATCAGGTCCTGATCCACCGCGAGGCCTGGTCGTGGGACTAGCCGGTGACCCCGAATAGCCCCTCCAGGTAGATCAAATTACGATGCATGTTTCTGAACGTTCCATACCATCACAAGTTTTGTTTCATTTTGGCAAGATTATTTTAACCCAAAATAAGTTAGATGATGGGAGGGGGGGAGATATTTAAGGTCTGGCAGCGGGGTAGAGACGGTAGTAAGGCAGAATCGTTAAATTACAACACGTTTTATACGTTAGACGTAGAACGGGTGGGGTATGTTGTGTCACTCTCTCCTCTCCTCTCTCTCTAACTGCCTACATTTACAATCGTTCTCTCTTCCCATCTACCCCTCTGTCCTAATTTAGCTCCATACCCTGCCTTCAACTCACCTGCCTTCCCTCCTCTTCCTGCCTTCAGCTCCCTTCCTTTCCTTCCACTCCCCTTCCTTGCCTTCAGCTCCCCTTCCTTGCCTTCAGCTCCCCTTCCTTGCCTTCAGCTCCCCTTCCTTGCCTTCAGCTCCCCTTCCTTCCTCACTCCCCGTCATGCCTTCAGCTCCCCTTCCGTGCCTTCAGCTCCCTTCCTTGCTTCAAACTCCCCTTCCTTGCCTTCAGCTCCCCTTCCTTGCCTTCAGCTCCCCTTCCTTGCCTTCAGCTCCCCTTCCTTGCCTTCAGCTCCCCTTCCTTGCCTTCAGCTCCCCTTCCTGCCTTCAACACCCTTCCGTGCCTTCCAGCTCCACTTCTTGCCTTCAGCTCACTTCCTTGCCTTCAGCTCTCCCCTTCCTTGCCTCACTCCCCTTTCCTTGCCTTCATCTCCCTTACCTTGCCTCAGCTCCCCTTCCTTTGCCTTCAGCTCCCCTTCCTTGCCTTCACGTCCCCTTTCCCTTGCCTTCAGCCTCCACTTCTTGCTTCAGCTTCCCTTACCTTAGCCTTCAGGTACCGTCTAACCTCAGCTACACTACCCCTGCCTTTTATAGCTCCCCTAGCCCTGCCTTCAGCTACCCTACCTTGCCTTCAGCTACCCTACCTTGCCTTCAGCTACCCTACCTTGCCTTCAGCTACCTACCTTGCCTTCAGGCTACCCTACCAACCCTGCCTTTATTAGCTCCCCTAACCCTGGCTTCAGTCTACCCTACCTTCCTTCACTCCTCCTACCCTGCCTTTATAGCGCCCCTACCCTGCCTTTATGCTCCCCTAACCCTGCCTTCAGCACCCAACCTTGCCTTAGCTCCCTACCCTGCCTTTATAGCTCCCCTACCCTGCCTTCACTCCCCTACCCCTGCCTTCCAGCTCCTCTACCCTCTTCGCTCCCCTACCCTGCCTCTTCTCCCCTACCTTGCCTTCAGCTCCCCTACCTTGCCTTCACGCCCCTCCCCTTGCCTTCAGCTCCCTACCTTGTGCTTCAGCGTCCCCTTCCTTGCCTTCAGCTCCCCTACCTTGCCTTCAGCTCCCCTACCTGCTTCAGCTCCCCTACCTTGCCTTCACTCCCCTGCTTGCCTTCAGCCTCCCTGCCTGCCTGCCTTCAGCTCCCCTGGCCTTGCTTTAAGCTCCCCTCCTTGCCTTCATGCTCCCCTGCATTGCCTCCAGCTCCCCTACCTTGCCTTCAGGCTCCCCTAACCTTGCTGTCAGCTCCCCTACCCTTGCCTTCAGCTCCCCTGCCTTTGCCTTCAGCTCCCCTACCTTGCCTTCACATCTCTCCAACCTTGCCTTCGCTCCCCCTACCTGCCTTCAGCTCCCATGAACCTTTGCCTTCAGCTCCCCTACCCTGCTCAGCTCCTCTACCTTCCTTCAGCTTCGCTCTTACCTTGCCTTCAGCTCCCCTACCCTTGCCTTCAGCTCCCCTACCCTGCCTTCAGCTCCCCCTACCATGCCATCAGCTCTTCCTACCTTGCCTATCAGCTCCCCAAACCTTGCCCTTCAGCTCCCCTACCTTTTGCTTCCAGCTCCCCTACACTGCCCTTCAGCTCCTCTACCTTGCCTTTTTTCAGCTCCCCTAACCTGCCTTCAGCTCCCCTACCCTGCCCTTCCAGCTCCCCTACCCTACCTTCGCTCCCTACCCCTGCCTTCAGCTCCCCCTACCCTACCTTCAGCTCCCCTACCCTGCCTTCAACACATGATCTAACAGTAATTGCATACTGAGGCAGATAACATGCTGAGTGCCGAGGCTTCAGTTTGATATCCCAGCTGAAGCTTCTCAAATAACCTCAACAACACTGTCCAGTGAGGGTAAGGATGCAAGTTAGCTGGAGGATAATATGAGTGAGGGAAAGGATGTAATATGTCTTTGATTTTCTTTATAAAATATGCAGGTGTCTTTGTACTCAGTGTATAGTTAACCTGGTGTTCAAGATAGTGTACCGAGTGTACGGTTAACATGGTTTTCAAGATAGTGTACCGAGTGTACGGTTAACCTGGTTTTTCAAGATAGTGTACCGAGTGGTACATTTAACATGGTGTTCAAGATAGTGTACCGAGTGTACATAACAGGTGTTCAAGATAGTGTACCGAGTGTACAGTTTAACATGGTGGTTCAAGATAGTGTAAACCCCGATGTACAGTTAACATGGTGTTCAAGATAGTGTACCGAGTGTACAGTTACATGCGTTTCAAGATAGTGTACCGAGTGTACAGTTAACATGGTTTCAAGATAGTGTAACCGAGTGTAAGAGTACAGTTAACGCAGTGTTACAAAGAATGGTGTACTGAGTATGTAAGAAGTGCAGGTGGCAGGGTTGTTTTTTCCCTCGTGAGATGTTTTAGCTGAGATTGGAGATGAAAGAGCAAGGATTTAAAACACAGGCATGCTCAATCACTGCCCAGCACCCCTGGTAAAGAACTGGCGAGGTAGTTGTGGGCACCAGCTATCAGATCCTGGTACGGACGGACGGACTGGACGGACGGACGGGATGCAACGGCAGCAGGGAGGGAGTAGCAAATAAATTAAGAGGAACTGGTTTACAGGTCAACTTTGTCCCCCACCATTTAAGGATGTGGGGGGGGGGGAGGGGGGGCATGGATAGTAAGTCAAGAGGCCTCTCCTGCCCTCCACTGCAACACATTCAGTGATGTGCAATAGGTATCGTATGGGATACCCAAGCTGAAGGATGAATAAGAAAAAGTTATGAGGTCATCAGTCGTCTCAGTCCTTGCTAGAAAGTCTTCAGTTAAGTCAGCCTTGCTAGGAACTATACCTTACCTTTGATGGGTTGCAAGAGTTTTTCTTTTTCCCCTCCCAGAAGGCCCGGCCTTGGACCTAGGCTCGTCCTAATGCTTGCCTGTCAAAAACCAGCGTGTTTTCTGCTGGTGCCCGTGACCCACAAATCCATCACAGTTTGGTTCAGCTCGTCAGGGTCTTGATATATCATCAACACAGATACAACTGAGTACTTTCAACTTTTTCCTTCATGTCTTCTACGTGGGCGGGCCCTCTTTATGAATGATAACTTTTTTTTTAGGTTATAACAGTACATTTCTCCCGCACTTAATGACTGCTTATCCATAATTTGTGTAGCAGCCGAGATAATTGGTGAACAAGTTTGGATTAGCGACTACCTGTGCCCTGGGTAGTGACCTTTTTTCATTGGCTATTATTACTTTTCCCCCCTTTCCCCCCCCCAAAAAAAAAAAGAGTGCAATACATCACCGAAATTACATAGAAAACGTCAGTATATTAATACAAAAACAATTGAGAAGCCACATGGTTAGTATATTCGGTATACACAAATACAGTTACATAGATTATCATACATAGCAGCATGATGTTATAGAACCTAGAATCCCAACGTGTCCCACAGTATTGATTCCCAGTGGTTACACACATTCTTATTCATCTTTTTTTTTAATAATTTAAATCATAGCTGTATTGAATAAAGTGTGAGTGTGTGTTTGATAGGAAGAGGGGTAGTGATCCTAGGTCAGGTACCAGTGGCCTCTGCTAGGAAGACCTGCTGTGCAGTGCTCTGGGTATAGCCATCACTGTCTGTAACTAGAACTACGTGTACAGTTGTCTCGCAAGTCTGGTAAATCGTTAGGACGTAGGTCTTCCGAGGGCCTGTAAGTGGCTCAGCGAGAAGCCGCGATCCTCACCTCCGTTTGGATCTTATACCTGTGATCACTTTACGGGCGTAGTATGCTTGGAGAAGACTCCGTGTTTCATGTTTTACGGAACGCGTCTTCCAGCGCATGTAAACACCATCACTACTGAGCACTCCACACTGTACTTTCCCTGCATCCATACCAATCATAGGCAAATCAGACACGTTCCTAAATAAACGGCTATATATTAATTGCCATTTTCTCGATTTTCCTGTATGGTTCCAGACTTAGGACACATCAACCGTTTTCTTGAAAGGCGAAACACGTCTTGCACGCTTCAGTGGGAAGTGTTTGTGCTCCACAACGAAAAATCTGACCCACATCTGAGGTAAACCTCGGCCCCACGGAACTTCACTCCGTTGTTCACGTAATTGTATCTTTTGCATTAAAAATATTAGTGTTTGGAATATTTCGTAATTTTTATACATTATTTTGATAGGCTTGTACGCGGTCCACCTCTTACCCAGTGTTTTGTGAATTGGTATTTAATAGTTTAAAACAGTTTCGACTGCACAAGGGATTGTTAAGGCTGCATGTAAGCCCTTTGAACCACAGTCAAAGAAACACAGTGAGAGATACACCCTTCAGTGTTATATATCTTTGTGCGTGAGTCAGAACAGGTTCGAGTAATTAAGTCTTTCCTTGTACGGTTTTGTTTTCTCATGAGATAATGAGTCATGTAATGATTAAGACCAATGTTTATATCTAGTTTTATATAAATCCTAGTTTTTGGTTTCGGAAACTGAATAGTTTTATGTTAGCACTTGTGGTTATGACTGTGTGATGCACCGTTTTTTTTTTTTTAGGCAAGTCATATTAAATCTTAAAATATCTCTTATGTTTATGAGCTAATGTGTAGTGATGAATAACTTAAAGTGTAATGAACGCTTGTCACTGCTCAGTCCACCGGTAACGACTCAGGGGAATGATCTATATATTTTCTACCACCTTTCTGTGATGATGTTGAAGCTCATATAACAAGAATATTCAACAGATTCTAGCAGTTTATGTGTTGAGCATGAGTAAGGCATGTGTGGGTTAAGGTATCTTTATTTCTTGAAACATAACGCCTACACAGTAAGCTTCTGGTCGATGTAGAGATGTTAATATGGAGCCACAGATGCGTGAAAAGGTAATGATGTGAATCAATCCGTCAAACCTTAAAGTGGGTATTAAGGTGTCAATCCCTCAGGCCTGGACTACTGTTAGCTCTGTAGTCTTAATTAATGACATGTATTTCGACTGCAAAAACCTACTGTTCGCGAAACGTTACTGAAATAGATACCTAACCTGTTGCACATGTATCTTGTTCATCCATCTGTTTTATTTTATCATTATCATAACGATAATAAAGTAAAGTTAATACCTCCGAGACAAGAATATGGTAACGTTACAACATAAAGGTGGCTTTTAAATGATCTTTTCTCTAGTCTCTACATAGCATGCAAGTGTTGCCGTGGAGACTCTGGACGATTCCCTCCGCAATGAAACCAGGTATCTCTTTCCTCGTTGCCTCAATGGGCAGACTGAGGACTGGTGTCAAGTCGGGTTTGTCAGGCAGCTTCGATGAGCTGCTAGCAACACAAGACAATGATCAACATTAGTAGTACAAGTCATCATCCTTGATGGAGCAGCTGTTGTTAAATGTTACCGACCTGGGCTGTTTGTAAAATATTACCAACGGGGCTGTTCTTAATGTTAACCATCTGGGCTGGTTTGTAATGTTTGCACTGGGGCTGTTTGTTAATGTTGCACCTGGGGCTTTGTTAATGTTACCACCTGGGGCTGTTGTTAATTTACCACCTGGGGGCTGGTGTTAATGTTTATAACCTGGGCGTTGTTAATGTAGTCAACGTGGCTGTTGAAAATGTTACGCACCTGGGGCTGTTGTTAATGTTACCACCTGGGGCTGTGTTAAAGTTACCACCTGGTCTAACGAAGATGTTAAATCTCTGTATACATTGTTTTGATACCATATATCGTATTTCAAGGACGCAGTATGTTAACGAAGTTTGTGTTGTGTTTTTAATGAAAACTGTTTCTGGAACCTGAAGGCCATTAATGAAAGTGTTGAGCGATGAAACTGTAGTTTCCTGTGTGGAAACTGGTAAGAATTTCTTGCATCGATATAAACAAGGGTTAAGCTTTTCTCATTCCTCTCGACGACTGTTGCAGCCATCGACAATTAGACCAAGACAAACTGATCATAAGCAATTATCATGCTAATGTTATTGTGTACGCAACCCCGAGAGATTCTGCTCTTCATGTACCAACGAAGCATAAAAAAAAAAAAGCTGATAAGTGAATACTTCCTACACAGTAACGGATGCTACGAAGCAAGTTTACGTTTGTGTAATTGTGTAGACGTGACACAGATTATATTTAGTATTGTCAGCAGCTGAGCTCTCAGCATCCCTAAAACTGTGGACTGCATTTGGTGTCCAGGAGAACTTGCGTGTATCTGCCAGACTCATGAGATGGCGGAGGTACTGGGGGTTGAACCGCAGCGTAGCCTTGCGCTTAGCCATGCATTTACTGGAATTGCGATTTTCGTGACAGTTCGTGTCATAGCAAGAAGATGCACGCCACAGTCTTGGGAAGTCTTTGATGATGCCACAAGGTTGTTTTTGTACCTAAGCTGTCTGTACGGACTCTGTACGGCCGCACAGGCAACCATACGTCCATCAACCTGGTTCGCAAACACCTGCTCATGCAAATAAGATAGGAACCGTGATGGCACCCCCCTCCAACTCAAACCAACATTGATGCAGTACACACACACAAGGGTGCATACCATGCTGGCTTCGCTGTACCAGATGCATACCGTTACTTTTGCTGTACCTTTGATAAATTCCGAGACTTTCTAGTCCCGAGCCCGGCCCATGGACTACTTGGTCGCAGTCCCTGAACTAACAGTTGGTTTGATGTGCGCTTCAAGGAATGTGCCTGGTGTTATACACACCCCAAATCTTTTCCTTGAGTGAGGTTTTGGGTAGTCTCTGCCCCCTAGACTTACTACCGTCTGCGGTCTTCTTGCACTTCCCCAATCTTCATGACTTTGCACTTGGTGGGATTGAAACTCCAGAGCCAATTGCTTGACCAAGTGTCTGCAGCCTGTCCGGGGGGGGGGGGGGATTTGATCCTCCCTTGTAGTTCTGCCTGGTCTTCCGATCGAGTGGAATCTTCACATCAAACTTAACGTCAACCTGATCAAACAGGACACCTCAGTCTATACCTCCGTCATGTCGTTCACCAAATACCAGAAACAGCACTGGTCCTTAGGACTGACCCCTGGTGGGTGACCCCGCTGGTCACAGGTGTCCACTCTGACCACCTCCACGTACCATGACTCGCTGCTGTCTTCCTGACAAGTAATTCCTGATCCATTGTATTGCCTTCCCTGTTATCCCTGCTTGGTCCCTGTGTGTGTGTGTGTGTGGTGTGTGTGTGTGTGTTGTGTGTGTGTGGTGCGGCGGGCACTGTGTGTGTGGTGTGGTGGCAGGCGTGGCAATGTGTGTGTGGTGCGGCGGGGCAACTGTGTTTGTGGTGGCGTGCGGGCACTGTGTTGTGTGGCGGGCGGGGCACTGTGTGTGTTGTGGGTGCGGGCGGCACTGTGTGTGTGTGTTGCGGGCGGGGCACTGCGTGTGTGTGGTTCGGCAGGCACTGTTGTGTGTGGCGGGCGGGGCACTGTGTGTGTGTGCGGGCGGGGCACTGTGTGTGTGTGTGTGGGTGCAAGGCGGGGCAAATGTGTGTTGTGTGGCGGGCGGGCACTGTGTGTTGTCTTGTGTGTGGTGCGGGCGGCACTGTGTGTGTAGGTGCGGGCGGGCACTGTGTGTGGTGTGTGTTGTGCGGGCGGGGCACTGTTGTGTGTGGTGCGGGGCGGGGGCACTGTGTGTGTGTGGTGCGTGGCGGGGCAACTGGTGTGTGTGGTGCGGGCGGGCACTGTTTGTGTGTTGTGTGGTGTCGGGCGGGCACTGTTGTGTGTGTGTGGTGGCGGGCGGGCACTGTGTGTGTGTGTTGGAGCGGGCGGGCACTGGTGTGTGTGTGGGTGCGGGCGGGCACTGTGTGTGTGTGTGTGTTGTGTGTGTGGTGGTGGCGGGCGGGCACACACTGTGCGGAGAGAGAACACGGTGTTTGACACGGCTTGCGTGTTCATCAAGTTTGTACTAGCAGTGATTGTCGTGCGTTCTGTCTTTATCTATCCTTCAAGGAAGAGTACACTTAGTGCTTACTGAAGGCTCATGATTTTGGATAAGGTGCAACCCTTATTAGAAGCAATCAACAAATTAAATAAATACTAGAACGTTGTTTGTACACAAATTCAAACCTCTTAGTAAAGCGGAATGTTAAGCGGTGCTAAGTTCCCCCCTGTAATAATAATAACAAGTTATTTTTCCAACTAGAATTCTACTACCTTGCCATAATTCTAATCACATTTGGTTTGACTGTTTCGTAAGGTGAAGTCCAGGATCTTTCCTTAAATTCATGGTATACTTAACAAATCTGAGGACATTGTGTTGCAGAGGTGTGGCTGTGCTCAGGACTTAGTGATAATGTCAGAAGAATCTCACACTCGAGATCACAACATGTTATCACAGCGAGGAAGGTGATAGCAAGGATAACGAGTATTCTCCAGAGAAGATCACCCAAGCTGAATGATAGTACTCTTGAACTTGTTGTCTCTGGAACGAAATATTTCTGCGTAGTCAAAAGGGGCTATACTCGTGCAGCTGTACAAGACTGTCAGCACACTAACCCATAACATTAACTGTTTGCTATACTCGTTCTTTTTTCATTCTTGACATTTTATGTATGTAATATAACAATTTCTTCGCTTAAAAAAACACTGAGGAAATACTACATTAAAGCCAGTTTAAACAACTTGAAACTGTAATGTGTGTGTGTGTTTGTATTCCACCTCTTGTGCATTATATGGAACCCCTTTTTCCTCTGAAATCAAATATCTTCTAGGAAGAGTTTAGAACTCTAGAATCCAACACACACACACACACACAAACACACCACACACACACACACACACACACACACACACCACACACACACACACACACACACACACACACACACACACATATATATATATATATATATATATATATAATATATATATATATATATATAATATATATAAAAAAGAGAAGAAGAAAAACTTTATAAAACTGGGTTGCTTAAATGTGCGTGGATGTAGTGCGGATGACAAGAAACAGATGATTGCTGATGTTATGAATGAAAAGAAGTTGGATGTCCTGGCCCTAAGCGAAACAAAGCTGAAGGGGTAGGAAGTTTCAGTGGGGGAAATAAATGGGATTAAATCTGGAGTATCTGAGAGAGTTAGAGCAAAGGAAGGGGTAGCATAATGTTAAATGATCAGTTATGGAAGAGAAAAGAGAATATGAATGTGTAAATTCAAGAATTATGTGGATTAAAGTAAAGGTTGGATGCGAGAAGTGGGTCATAATAAGCGTGTATGCACCTGGAGAAGAAGAGGAATGCAGAGGAGAGAGAGAGATTTTGGAGATGTTAAGTGAATGTATAGGAGCCTTTGAACCAAGTGAGAGAGTAATTGTGGTAGGGGACTTGAATGCTAAAGTAGGAGAAACTTTTAGAGAGGGTGTGGTAGGTAAGTTTGGGGTGCCAGGTGTAAATGATAATGGGAGCCCTTTGATTGAACTTTGTATAGAAAGGGGTTTAGTTATAGGTAATACATATTTTAAGAAAAAGAGGATAAAATAAGTATACACGATATGATGTAGGGCGAAATGACAGTAGTTTGTTGGATTATGTATTGGTAGATAAAAGACTGTTGAGTAGACTCAGGATGTACATGTTTATAGAGGGGCCACAGATATATCAGATCACTTTCTAGTTGTAGCTACACTGAGAGTAAAAGGTAGATGGGATACAATGAGAATAGAAGCATCAGGGAAAGAGAGGTGAAGGTTTATAAACTAAAAGAGGAGGCAGTTAGGGTAAGATATAAACAGCTATTGGAGGATAGATGGGCTAATGAGAGCATAGGCAATGGGGTCGAAGAGGTATGGGGTAGGTTATAAAAATGTAGTGTTAAGTGTTCAGCAGAAGTTTGTGGTTACAGGAAAGTGGTGCAGGAGGGAAGAGGAGCGATTGGTGGAATGATGATGTAAAGAGAGTAGTAAGGGAGAAAAAGTTAGCATATGAGAAGTTTTACAAAGTAGAAGTGATGCAAGGAGGGAAGAGTATATGGAGAAAAAGAGAGAAGTTAAGAGAGTGGTGAAGCAATGTAAAAAGAGAGCAAATGAGAGAGTGGGTGAGATGTTATCAACAAATTTTGTTGAAAATAAGAAAAAGTTTTGGAGTGAGATTAACAAGTTAAGAAAGCCTAGAGAACAAATGGATTTGTCAGTTAAAAATAGGAGAGGAGAGTTTTTAAATGGAGAGTTAGAGGTATTGGAAGATGGAAGGAATATTTTGAGGAATTGTTAAATGTTGATGAAGATAGGGAAGCTGTGATTTCGTGTATAGGGCAAGGAGGAATAACATCTTGTAGGAGTGAGGAAGAGCCAGTTGTGAGTGTGGGGGAAGTTCGTGAGGCAGTAGGTAAAATGAAAGGGGGTAAGGCACCCGGGGATTGATGGGTAAAGATAGAAATGTTAAAAGCAGTGGGGATATAGTTTTGGAGGGGTTTGGGTGCAATTATTTAATAAATGTATGGAAGAGGTAAGGTACCTAGGGATTGGCAGAGAGCATGCATAGTTCCTTTGTATAAAGGCAAAGGGGATAAAAGAGAGTGCAAAAATTATAGGGGGATAAGTCTGTTGAGTGTACCTGTAAAGTGTATGGTACAGTTATAATTGAAAGAATTAAGAGTAAGACGGAGAATGGGATAGCAGATGAACAAGGAGGCTTTAGGAAAGGTAGGGGGTGTGTGGACCAGGTGTTTACAGTGAAACATATAAGTGAACAGTATTTAGATAAGGCTAAAGAGGTCTTTGTGGCATTTATGGATTTGGAAAAGGCGTATGACAGGGTGGATAGGGGGGCAATGTGGCAGATGTTGCAAGTGTATGGTGTAGGAGGTAGGTTACTGAAAGCAGTGAAGAGTTTTTACGAGGATAGTGAGGCTCAAGTTAGAGTATGTAGGAAAGAGGGAAATTTTTTCCCAGTAAAAGTAGCCTTAGACAAGGATGTGTGATGTCACCGTGGTTGTTTAATATATTTATAGATGGGGTTGTAAGAGAAGTAAATGCGAGGGTCTTGCAAGAGGCGTGGAGTTAAAAGATAAAGAATCACACACAAAGTGGAGTTGTCACAGCTGCTCTTTGCTGATGACACTGTGCTCTTGGGAGATTCTGAAGAGAAGTTGCAGAGATTGGTGGGTGAATTTGGTAGGGTGTGCAAAAGAAGAAAATTAAAGGTGAATACAGGAAAGAGTAAGGTTATGAGGATAAAAAGATTAGGTGATGAAAGATTGAATATCAGATTGGAGGGAGAGAGTATGGAGGAGGAACGTATTCAGATATTTGGGAGTGGACGTGTCAGCGGATGGGTCTATGAAAGATGAGGTGAATCATAGAATTGATGAGGGAAAAAGAGTGAGTGGTGCACTTAGGAGTCTGTGGAGACAAAGAACTTTGCCTTGGGGGCAAAGAGGGGAATGTATGAGAGTATAGTTTTACCAACGCTCTTATATGGTGTGAAGCGTGGTGATGAATGTTGCAGCGAGGAGAAGGCTGGAGGCAGT
>NC_069490.1:19912804-19937804 GCF_026875155.1 Cherax quadricarinatus | reverse complement strand
TCGTATGAGGGGACAAAAATGCCGGGGCAATGGCTGTAACCCCTTCTCCTGTAAAAATTCAAAAAAAAGAGAAGAAAAAAACTTTAAAAAACGGGGTTTGCTTAAATGTGCGTGGATGTATGCGGATGACAAAAACAATGATTGCTGATTTTATGAATGAAAAAAAGTTGATGTCCTGGCCCTAAGCGAAACAAAGCTAAAGGGGGTAGGAAGTTTCAGGGGGGGGAAAAAATGGGTTTAAAATTTGGAGTATCTGAGAGATTTTAAGAAAAGGAAAGGGGTAGCAGAATGTTAAATGATCAGTTAGGGAAGGGAAAAAGAATATAAAATTTTTAAAATTCAAAAATTATGGGGATTAAATAAAGGGGATGCAGAAGTGGGTCAAAAATAAGGTGATGCCCCGGGAAAAGAGGAATGCAGAGGAGAGAGAGAGTTTTTTGGGAGATGTTAATAAATGTATGGGGGTTTGCAAGGGAGGGGTTTTGGGGTGGGGATTAAATGCAAAAGTGGGAAATTTTAGAGAGGGTGGAGGTAAGTTTGGGGGTGCCAGGTGAAATGATAATGGGACCCCTTTGATTGAATTTGAAGAAAGGGGTTTTTATTTAAGGTAATAAAAATTTTTAAGAAAAAGGGGAAAATGTATACACGATTGATGTGGGCAAAAAGACAGTATTTGTTGGATTATTATTGGAAAAAAAGACTGTTGATAACTTCGGGATGTACTGTTTATAAGGGGCCACAGATATATCAATACTTTCAGTTTAGCACACTGAGAGAAAAGGAGATGGATAAAAGGAAAAGAAGCCAGGAAGGAGAGGTGAAGGTTTAAAAAAACAAAAAGAGGAGCAGTTAGGGTAAATATAAACAAAATGGGGAAAAAGGGGGGGCAATGAGACATAGGCAAGGGGTCGAAAGTATGGGGTATTTTTAAAATGTATGTTAGAGTGTTCAGCAAAGTTTGTGGTTACGGGAAAATGGGGGGCAGGAGGAAGAGGAGCGATTGGTGGAAGAGAGAAAAGAGTAAAGGGAAAAAAAGTTACATATAGAAGTTTTTACAAAGAAAAAGAAGGATGCAAGGAGGGAAGAGTATAGGGAAAAAAAGAGAGAAGTTAAGAGAGGGTGAAGCAAAAAAAAAAGAAGCAAATGAGAGAGGGGGTGGATGTTATCAACAAATTTTGTTGAAAAAAAGAAAAATTTTGGAGTGAGTTTAACAATTAAGAAAGTAGAGAACAAAGGGATTTGTCAGTTAAAATAGGAGAGGGATTATTAAAAAGGAGAGTTAGAGGGATGGGGGAAAATGGGAAAGGGAAAATTTTGAGGGAATTTTTAAAGTTGATGAAGTAGGGAAACTGTGATTTTTGTGTATAGGGGAAGGAGGAAAAACACTTGTGGGGTGAGGGAAAACCCTTTTTGATGTGGGGGGGTTCGTGGGCGAGGTAAAAAAGAAAGGGGGGAAAGGGAGCCGGTTATGGGATAAAGATAGAAATTTAAAAGCAGGGGGGATATAGTTTTTGGGGTGGTTGGTGCAATTATTTTTAAAATGTATGGAAAGGGTAAGTCCTAGGGATGGCAGAGAGCATGCAAGTTCCTTTGTATAAAGGCAAAAAGGGGGGAAAAAAAGATGCAAAAATTAAGGGGGGTAATCTGTTGATTACCTTTAAAAGGATGGGACAGTTATAATTTAAAAAATTAAAGAAGACGGAGAATTTGGATAGCAAGAACAAGGAGGCTTAGAAAGTAGGGGGGTTTGGGCCCGGGGTTTACAGGAAACATAAAGTGAAAAGTATTTAGATAAGGCTAAAGAGGGCTTGTGGGATTTATGGATTTGGAAAAGGGTTTTTGACAAGTGGTGGGGGGGAAGTGGCAGATGTTCAAGTGAATGGGTAGGGTAGGGTTTCTGAAAGCAGTGAAGATTTTTACGAGGATAGTGAGGCCAAGTTTGAGTATTAGGAAAAAGGGGAAAAATTTTTTCCCCGAAAAGAGCCTTAGACAAGGATGGGTTTTAGACCGTGGTTGTTTAATATATTTATGATGGGGTTTAAGAAAATAAAAGCGAGGTTGGGAAAGAGGCGTGGAGTTTTAAAAAAAAAGAACACACACAAAGTGGGGGTTTTCCACTGCCTTTTTTGTGACACGTGGCTTTGGGAGATTTTGAGAGAAGTTGCAGAGATTTTGGGGATGAATTTTGGGAGGGTTGCAAAAGAAGAAAATAAAGGGGAATACAGAAGAGTAAGGTTATAGGTAACAAAAAGATTAGGTGAGAAAGATTGAATATCAGATTGGGGGGAGAAGTATGGGGGGAGGTGAAAATATTTAGATATTTGGGGGTGTGAGTGTCACGGATGGGGCATGAAAAATGAGGGGAATCATAGAATTGATGAGGGGAAAAAAAGTGAGTTGGGGACTTAGGAGTTGGGAGACAAAAAACTTTGTCCTGGAGGCAAAGGGGGAAAGTATGAGAGTATAGTTTTACCAAAGCTCTTATATGGGGGGGGAACGTGGGTGATGAATGTTGCCAGGGGAGGAAAGCTGGAGGCAGTGGGGAAAGTCATGTTGGGGCAATGTGTGGTGGAAAATAAGCAGAGAATTCGTTTTTGGAAGTTGAGGAGTGGGGGGATTCCCAAATGTTGCCCAAGGGGGCTGAGGAAGGGTTTGAGGTGGTTGGGACTTAGGGAAAAAGGACGAAACAAAAATGACTTAAAGAGTGTATCAGTCTGAGGGGAAGGAAGGCGGGGTAGGGGTCGGCCGGGAAGGGGTTGGAGGGGGGGGGAAAAAGGGGGTTTTTGTGTGCGGGGGTTGGATTTCCCGCAGGCTGCGTGGCGGTTTAATAGGAGTAAATGGAGACAAAGGGTTTTTTTAATACTTGACGTGCTGTTGGGTGTAGCAAAGTAACTTTTAAAGGGATTCGGGGAAAACCGGCGGGCCGGACTTGAGTCCGGGAGAGGAAAATACAGTGCCTGCACTCTGAAGGAGGGGGTTAATGTTGCAGTTTAAAAACTGTAGTGTAAAGCACCCTTCTGCAAGACAGTGATGGGTGAATGATGGTGAAAGTTTTTTTTTTGGGGGCCACCCTGCTTGGTGGGGAAACGGGCCCGGGTATAAAAAAAAAAAAAAAAAAAAATATATAGCAAAACACCACTCTGAAAGAAAAGAGAAATTCCAAGCGCTTTCCCTACTACTCACATTACAATAATTTATTCACAAAACGCGGGAAATTTTTCTATTCTTTCAGATGGTTTTTTTTGCATATTTTTAAATATCTGTTTATGTGATCTTATTGCATATTATAAAAATATTATTATAAATTTTATATATAATATATATATATATATAAAATAAATATATTATATATAATATATTTAAAAATATAAATATGGGCGAAAAGGGGAACTTGCGATCTTGGCTTAAAAAACAACGCTCATCTTTCCAATAAACAAGTAAAATTTGTTAGAATAATTTTGCCCAAAATCATTCTGAACCAAAAGAAAAAAATGTATTTGATTGTTTTGTTTAATACTAAATTATTTTTAAACTTTTTTAAAAATATAGAGTTGGGTTTTGGCTAAAAAAAATTTTCCCTTTTTAAAAGGGTTGGTAAGTTTCCTAAGATTCGTTTGGTTAAAAAATTAAATTTTTTTACAATAAATCAAAAAAAAAAGTCTTTAAACGTAAAGAGAAATTTCAAAAAGGGAAAAATTTTTTAAACGGTTTTTACTAATGACCAGTTTTACAAATTCGCCGACATATAATATATAAATTTAATAATATTTTTTTTATTTATTTCACCCCGGCCGATTCCCCCCCAAAGGCGGGGTGCCCAAAAAAAAAAAACTTTCACCATCATCACCCATCACTGTTTTCCCCAAAAAGGGTGTTTTACACTACATTTTTTAAAAACTGAAAACTTTAAACCCCCTCCTTCAGAGGCAGGCACTGTATTCCCCATCTCCAGGACAAGCCCGGCCCTGCGGTTTCCCTAAACCCCTTCATAAATGTTACTTTGCCACACCCAACAGCACGCAAGAAAAAAAACCCTTTTTTCCCCATTCACTCCTATCAAACACCTCACGCATGCCGCTGGAAGCCAACCCCCTCGCACAAAAACCTCCTTTCCCCCTCCCCCCCAACCCTTCTGGGCCGCCCCTCCCCCGCCTTCCTTCCACTACAGACTGATACACTCTTAAAGTCATTCTGTTTCGCTCCATTCTCTCTACGCCAACCCCCTCAAAAACCCTTTCCTCAGCCCTCTGGACAACATTTGGTAACCGCACCTCCTCCAAAATTTCCAAACTACAATTTCTGCATTATTTCACACCAACATTGCCCCAGACATGACTCTCCACTGCTCCACCTTTTAAAAACAAATTTTAAAACAAAATTTTTCTCGTCACTTCACCCCCATCGAGTACCATTAAAACGCTTATGGTTAAGATCACCACCTCCCCGAGGGCTGGTCCTGTTTTAAACACGCAGGTCAGCATCATTTTGCTTGTTGCACGCCCTCTCGTAAACACCTCTCTGCTTGGAGAAGTCAAAAACAAACTTGCAAAGCACTCACTTTTTAATAATTTTTTCTATCATTTTAAACCAAAATAGAGCAGCAGTTGTATCTTTCTCTAGTAGTGGTCTTTCTAAGAATTCGGGGGGAAAAAAAAACCTCTCCTCTTTTTATAATGGGGTTTAAAATCCCGGTCCTCTGTTAGTTAAGTATGAAAAGCACTGCTGTTTTGGCTTCAATTTTTGCTGACATTTTTTCTCCCCCCCCCCTTTTTATCATGCTGATGATCAAGTGCTTGTTATTTATTCATAAGAAATTTGGGGGACTTTCATTTTGAGAATTTTGGGGGTTACAGTTTTCCACACAAATACTCTGCCCTTTGCGACCACAACATTCATTGTTTAATCATTCCCAAATTCTGGCACCTTCCTGATTTTATTTGTTGGTCTAATTTGTATCGTCAGCGGTGTGTTGTGTTGTGTTTTGTTTGTGTGTGTGTGTGGGGTTTTTGTGTGTGGTGTGGGGAAAAACACCCTCACAGGGGGCTTTGCCGACCAGTACAACCCTACAGGGGCTCCCATCTTGTCCCGCATACAATCAAGGGGCCTTTATCCCTTTCCCTACCACCCCACGGGGCTCTTATCCCTTTCCAGTACCTCTCACAGGGGGTCCCACCTTGCCCAGTACACACCCTCCAAACTCCCAACTTGTCCGATAACACCCTCAAAGGGGCTCCCAGCTTTGCCAGTACACACCCCACAGGGGGCCCATCTTGCCCTAAAACCCCTCAAAAAACTCCCGCAAATTTCCCGTACACACCCCCAAAAAACTCCCAACATTGCCCCCCGTACACACCCAAAAAAACCCCCGCCTTGCCCAGTCACACCCCCCCAGGACTCCCGGTTTTGCCCCGTACAACCCACAACTCCCGCCCTTTCCATACACACCCTAAAGGCTCCAGTTGCCCCCTACCACCCCACAGGACCCAGCTTGCCCATACACACCCCCCACAGGGTCCCAGCTTGCCCAGTACCACCCACAGGACTCCCAGTTGCCCATCACACCCTCACAGGGCCCCCGCCTTTCCCATACACACCCCACAGACTCCCCGCTTGCCCCGTACACACCCCACAGGACTCCCAGCTTTCCCGTACACACCCTCACAGGACCCCAGCCTTCCCATACCCCACCCCCACAGGACCCCAGCTTCCCAGTACCACCCCCACAGGCTCCCAGCTTGCCCAGTAAAACCCCCCCACAGGGCTCCCACTTTCCCATACACACCCTCACATAACACTGCTCTCCTTGCCTAGGGACACATAAAAAAAATGCTAAAGAGGTTGTTGCCTGCAGAGTGTGTCATTACCGCGACACCCCATAAATACCTTCACTAATGTTATTGTTGAAAGACACGAAGAACACAACCCTGAACTGACTCTGAAACCCGACATTTCCACTGACTCTGACAACCTGACACTTGCCACTGACTCTACAACCCCGACACTTTCCACTGACTCTGACAACCCCCCGACACTTGCCCGACTCGACAACCCTGACACTTGCCACTGACTCTGACAACCCACACTTGCCACTGACTCTGACAACCCTGACATTGCCACGATCTTTACAACCCTGACACTTGCCACTGACCTGTGCCCATTTCAAAATTTTTTCTTTTCAAATTTTGACTACGATTATACCTACCTTGCATTGATAACTTCAAAGGTACGAGAGTTTTTTCCTCTATTCCCCCGCCCCACCCTGGACCCGGCTTGTCTGGTTCGTCAGGCTGTTTGTTTTTGGCGACTCCAGCCCCCATATCCATCCCGCTTTGGGTTAATTTGAATATAGAGAGGGATTTCCAAGGTAGGATTCTATGCTAGCGAGCGGGGGCCGCCAACAGCAACCCGGTTTTTCCGATCAACAAGGAAGATTGCCCCTCGGGCCGATCTGTGTAATAGAAAAATCCCCGAAAAACCTCACAGGAACGCAGGACGGACCAAAAATTTACGTGCCTCTAAAGAAGACAAAAAAGAAACGGGTTTTTAAAAGCTGATAGAAACTGGATGAAAACTTAATGTAAAAAAAAGCTTTTAAAAAATCACCCAGGGGGGAACCTGTGATTACTTTTTTAAAAAAAACCTTATCATATTTACTGATTTTTTTAAATTTAATCAGTTATCCCCAAAAACCTTCATTAGAGGCGACTTATCTAATCTTATTTAAACTGTGGGTGCATTGATGTGGGGGGGGGGGGAAGGAGGGAGGGGGGTTGTGTTGTGGTCAGGTGTGTGTTGTGGTTAGGTGTGTTGTGGTCAGGTGTGTTGTGGTCAGGTGTGTGTTGTGATTAGCTTGGTTAGTGGTTAGCACTTTCTTGACCTAGACACGTCAGGTGCCCTCGCTAATCTCTCAGGATTCTTTCCCGGTATCAAGGAGAGTGTCTTATCTGAGGGATGGACTCACCGTCCAAGGAACTGGAGCTACACAATTCCTCGGATTAACTACCACAAATATAGTCGAAGTTTTAGCACTGAAAATTTCTAATCAGATTGTAGTCATCTGTCGTAATATACAAGTTGTCAGATGCGAGATCGTAAGAGTTGTAAGGCCATTTACTGAATATCGAACACTTCTTTGAACATCTTTCAAACCCGGCTTCAGACATCCTGTTGCTCGGGGATTCCAACTATGAATATCGAACACTTCTTTCAACATCTTTCAAACCCGGCTTCAGACATCCTGTTGCTCGGGGATTCCAACTATGAATATCGAACAGTGTGAGTTTGTAAATGGTCCAAGTCGGACCGAAACGTCGTCGTAAGCTTCTCTTTTATGTGCGGGTTATTTGCGTATCGAACACTTCTTTCAACATCTTTCAAACCCGGCTTCAGACTTCCTGTTGCTCGGGGATTTCAGTTCAAGACTTATGTAATGCAACAACATAGCAAATGATGTAATAGCACAGGAATTCCCAGGAAGCGGTTCAGACGAACAGTCACATGCAAGGGAACTATTAAGACAGTAATAAATTTGCCATAAGTCGGCAGTAATGGAGTCGACCAGACTAGAAATACCCTTGACCTTAAATCCATAAATAATTAGGATATTCTGCGGAACATAACGGTTTCGAACACAGTCTCTGACCACAACCTTACTGAAGTACAAACCAGTGTACATATTGGTCTTAAGGATGTTTTAAACATACAGGATATCGGTTAGGTTAGGTAAGGTTCGTCAGGAAACAGGACAAATGTTTCATGACGCGGGTCTGTCAGATGATGACCCGCCTTTGGAGCTTTTGGTCATCTGACCGAGGCCTTCCTCTGGCTTACCGGTCCACCCCTTTAAAAATTATGGTCATTTATAACCATTGTTATATATTATGCTATGCATATATATTATTACCATACAGGATATCAATGATAAATACATTAATGGGATAAATAAAAAAAAATGCATAATACCGTGGCTGGAGCGGGTTATTTGTGTAACATTAATTGGAATCAAATCATTGATGAATTTACCGAGATATGTTGGGAAGATAATACAGGTCACATAGATTTATGTAACACTTGGGTATCTTGCTGCAGTGTTCCTTCGTTCTTATGTTCTTATCTTTATTGTGGAAACGTTTCGCCAACCAGTGGCTTCCTCAGTCCAATACAGAGAAGAATGGTTAAAGATCAGAAGGAATTTGAGGCAATCAGACCCTTAATGTGGAGTCGACTTTCAAGACTGATAGACTGATCACATCAACTCAGGGCTGAAGGCCTGGAATCGATGTGTTCAGTCCATCACTCTTGTAGAAAGTACAGCATATGGCCGGAGATGCCGCCACTGTGTGGCGAAACGTTTCCTTAATAAAGATTCCCATGTGTTGCATAAGTGTCTCAATCTTCAACTTGGTTTTCAAACCATTTATCACAAGAGAAGATGTATGTTAGAAACTATACTTCTTGTACAGGCGAAGACCAGGAATCACAAGATGCTTCAGATTTGATCCAGAAAAAAAAGAAGCACTTATTACAGAGACGGTAAATATTGAGCTGAAACTGAATTCATCATACAGTCCAGGAGAGACAGTCATTAGTCAAAATGAAAATAAACTCTAACTTTCCCTGTATATAAAATTCAGGACAAAAACATCTAGCATGGTACTGGAAAAATAGATACAAATGTAGTATACTACGTTTCGCCCACAAAGTGGGCTTTGTGAAGTCACAAACAGATCTGTGACTTGATAAAGCCCACGAAACGTACTCAGTAAAGATTCGCATTATACATTTGTGTTTATTTTTCCATCGTGTCGGTGTTGTGTACTATTTATCTCCATAATATGTGACTCTTGCTTGAAGGAGATGACCTACACTGACGACAGTCAAGAAGACAGTGAAATAGTGAAGTGACGATGAAGCTTTCGTGTTCAGCTGTCACTAGTGTTACTGTGTACTTGTGTAGTATACTTCGATAAACCCAGTTACTTTATAGACAGGCTCCCTGGCTAACTGTGACGTCACGAGTTCCTCACACCTGAGCTCTTGGTCTTCCTCAGTTCCACGGTAGGCATAGCAGACAAGACAGGGAGGCCTGGGCTTCTCAAGACTCTGAATTACATGCCTCCAAGACACTACCTGAGTATTTCTTATTCCAATATCTCCTCAAGAACCCCCACGACACAGTGAGTTATTAATCAGACTTAAAATGAACAGTAATAATAATGTGCTCATTTATTCTCCTCCAGGCTCATGAAATTCCATATTCGTAGGAAATCACAAGACTTAAATGTTCTCTGGACACACGAGTCATCGTCATGACAGGTCATTAAAAGAGCACACTGATATAGCCCCACTCCACAGTGGTGGTGGTAAAGCAAGCCCCACTCCACAGTGGTGGTGGTAAAGCAAGCCCCACTCCACAGTGGTGGTGGTAAAGCAAGCCCCACTCCACAGTGGTGGTGGTAAAGCCAGCCCCACTCCACAGTGGTGGTGGTAAAGCAAGCCCCACTCCACAGTGGTGGTGGTAAAGCAACTGCATAAAGGAAAAAAATTAGACCAATAGCACCTGCAAGATTGATCATCAGATGAGTTAACAGATACACAACCCAGAGCAACATGGGTTTAGAGCAGGTCGTTCCTGCCTCTCGTAACTACTGGACCACTATATGGTAGTCTGGGATGTGTAGGCTATGGCAGAGGCTGTGAGGGAGGCTGTTTAGGCTGTGAGGGAGGCTGTCTAGGCCTCATCACAACCACCACCACTCGCTCTCACCACCCACCCACTACCACCACCCACTACCACCACCCACTAACACCACGAACTACTACCACCCACCACCACCACCATTCTTTGGCGTAAGGTGTGAAGTTTGGCAGATTTAGTATCGTGGGCAGGTAGCCATGTGGCTGTCGTAATTTAACTCCTCTCAGCACTATCTTCCTCCACACCTCCCTCACAACCCTGCACACCTCCCTCACAACCCTGCACACCTCCCTCACAACCCTACACACCTCCCTCACAACCCTACACACCCCCTCACAACCCTGCACACCTCCCTCACAACCCTGCACACCTCCCTCACAACCCTGCACACCTCCCTCACAACCCTACACACCTCCCTCACAACCCTGCACACCTCCCTCACAACCCTGCACACCTCCCTCACAACCCTACACACCTCCCTCACAACCCTGCACACCTCCCTCACAACCCTACACACCTCCCTCACAACCCTGCACACCTCCCTCACAACCCTACAAAAACCCCCAAATCTCCATTCAAAGCAGGTGAAATGCAGATCAAAAGAGTGTAAAAGAGATCCTTTACTGCACGTATAAGTTCTGTCAAGCACCTTAACTACTGGGAACGCTTGGAAGCACTTGACTTGTACTCGTTGGAACGCAGGAGGGAGAGATATATCATAATCTACACTTGGAAAATCTTGGAAGGAATGGTCCCAAATCTGCACACACAAATCACTCCTACGAAAGTAAAAGACTGGGCGGGCGATGCAAAATACCCCGAATAAAAAGTAGGGGCCCATTGGTACAATAAGGGAAACACCATAAGTGTCCGGGCCCAAGACTTTTTCAACAGCCTCCCATCAAGCATTAGGGGAATTGCTAATAAACATAAGAACATAAGAACATAAAGGAGGAACACTGAAAGCAGGCCTGTTGGCCCATACTAGGCAGGCCCCTTTACAATTCATCCCACTAACAAACATATGACCAACCCAAAATTTTAAATGCTACCCGAGAAATAAGCTCTGATGTGCAAGTCCCACTCAAATCCCAACCCCTCCCACTCATGTACTTATCCAACCTAAATTTGAAACTACCCAAATTCCTAGCCTCAATAACCCAACTAGGTAGACTGTTCCACCATCAACTACCCTATTTCCAAACCAATACTTTCCTATGTCCTTTCTAAATCTAAACTTATCTAATTTAAATCCATTACTGCGAGTTCTCTCTTGGAGAGATATCCTCAAACCTTGTTAAAAACCCCCTTTAATAATACCTATCTTCCCCTTATACACTTTGATCAGTCTCCCCTCATTCTTCGTCTAACAAGTGAAAAGTAACTTAAGAGTCTTCAATCTTTCTTCATAAGATTTCTAATGCTATGTATTAATTTAGTCACCTACGCTGAATGTTTTCTAACGAATTTGTCCATTCTGTTTAAAATGGAACCAGAATTGAGCTGCATAAACTAGGTGAGGCCTTACTAATGATGTATAAATCTGCAGTAAGGGCCTCTGGACTTCTGTTGCTTACACTTCTTGATATAAATCCCAGTAATCTATTTGCCTTATTACGTACCTTAGGCATTGCTGTCTTGGTTTAAGGTTGCTGCTACCATAACCCCCAAGCCTTTTCCCCAATCTGTATGGCTAAGTTCTACATTATTTAACTTAAAGTGCAGGGTTATGGCACCCCGAGCTTCAGAACCTTGCATTATCTACATTGAACTGCATCTGCCACTTTTTTGACCAAGAGTTTGTTTTTTCCCAAAAACCTCCTGAAGTTCCCTAACATCTACGTTTGAATCAGTTATCCTACCTATCTTCGTGTCATCGGCGAATTTGCTCATATCACTAGTAATTCCTTCATCAAATCATTGATATATATATAAACAACAACGGCCCAAGACGATCCCTGTGGAACGCCACTTGTTACTGATCCCCACTCGGATTTAACCCCATTTATGGACACTCTCTGCTTTCCCGTCTGTGAGCCATGATTCGATCCACGGGAGCACCCTCCCCCAATGCCATGAGCTGCTACTTTCTTCAACATCTTTGGTGCGGAACTCTATCAAATGCCTTACTAAAATCTAAGTAAATATATCAAATTCTTTATCGTGGTCAACAGCCTCAAAAGCTTTACTGAAGAAAGTTTAATAAATTTGTTAGACAAGAAAGGGCCCCTTTTGAATCCATGCTGAGTATCATTAATCAAGCTATACTTATCGAGATGGCTTTTTATAAATTTGAGCTATAATTGACTCTAGTAATTTGCCTACATTGAGGTCAGGGTTATTGGGCGGTAATTTGACGGTAACGACTTGTCCCCTGTTTTAAAAATAGGAATTACATTAGCCATCTTCCACATATCAGACACTACACCTGTTTGAAGAGATAAATTAAAAATATTAGTTAATGGTTCACAGACTTCCATTTTGCATTCCTTTAGAACCCTTGAAAAAACCTCATCAGGACCCGGTGACTTATTTTGCTTCAGTCGGTCTCTGCTTCACAACCATTTCACTAGTGACTGTGATGTTACATAATTTATCTTCTTCTGGCCCACTATAAAAATTAATTACCGGAATATTATTAGTGTCTTCCTGTGTAAAACCGAGAGAAAATAATTATTTAAAATCGAGCACATTTCATTCTCTTTGTCAGTAAGATGCCCATAGTTTATTTTAAGGGGACCTACTTATCTCTCACTTTTGTTCTATATACCTGGAAAAAACTTTTTGGGTTAGTTTTAGAATCCCTAGCAACTTTAATTTCATAGTCCCTTTTAGCTTTTCTTATCCCTTTTTAATGTCCCTCTTAATGTCAATATACTGATTCATAAGATGACCCTCGCCTCTTTTGATACGCCTATAAATTCCTTTCTTATGCCCTAGTAGATATTCCAGCCTATTATTCATCCATTTTGGGTCATTTCTATTTGATCTAATTTCTTTATATGGGATAAACGTTCTTTGAGCAGCATGTATTGTGTTCAGAAAACTGTCATATTGATAGCTCTCTTCGTTACCCCAGTCAACAGATGATAAGTGTTCTCTAAGCCCATCGTAATCTGCTAAGCGAAATCTGGGACTGTTACTGAGTTATCCCTACTATCATACTTCCATTCAATTCTAAATGTAATTGATTTGTGGTCGCTAGCACCCAGTTCCTCTGAAACTTCTAAATTATTAACAAGGGATTCATTGTTTGCCAGAACTAAGTCAAGCAGGTTATTACCCCTTGTAGGTTCTGTCACAAACTGTTTTCAAAAAACAATCCTGAACTACTTCTAAGAAGTCGTATGATTCTAAATTCCCAGTCAAGAAATTCCAATCAATATGACTAAAGTTAAAGTCTCCTAGAATTACTACATTATCGTGCCTTGTGGCCCTAACAATTTCCTCTCATAGTAGTCTCCTCTGGTCCCTATCTAAATTTGGGGGAGGGTATATCACACCTAAAATTAATTTTCATGCCCCTCTGAAAATTCTATCCAAACAGACTCTGTATGTGTTACTTCAGACTTAATACCCGTTTTTATGCAACAGTTCAAGCGATCTCGGACATACAATGCCACCCCACCCCCCTTCCCCGACACTTCTATCTACTTGGAACAATTTAAAACCCTGAATGTGACATTCTGCAGGCATGTCCCGACTTTTTGAATTTAAACACGTCTCAGTAATGGCAAATACATCTATGTTACCTGCACTAGCAACTATTCTCAACTCGTCCATCTTATTCCTAGCACTGCGACTATTTGTGTAATAAATATTTAAAGACCCTCCTCTCTCTTTACCCTTCCTGCTCCTTTCTGTTATTCCACTAAACCTATTACTGTCCTTGTCAATTAGTGCCACTGGCTTTCCAATATCCACCTCATTTTGCCTATTACTAGTTCTCCTAGTACTCATATTACTACCCTGCGACTTCACAGTTTTCCCGCCAAAACCCATACCACTAACTATTCCTAGTTTAAAGACCTAACAGCTCCCTCCACTGCGTTGGCCAGTGCTCCCACCCCACACCTAGATAAGTGAACCCCATCCCTGGCATACATGTCATTTCTGCCATAGAAGAGGTCCCTGGCTACCTTCAAGAGAGAGCTGGACAGATACATAAAGTTAGTGCCGGATCAGCCGGGCTGTGGCTCGTACGTTGGACTGCGTGTGGCCAGCAGTAACAGCCTAGTTGATCAGGCTTTGATCATCGGGAGGCCTGGTCATGGACCGGGCCGCGGGGGCGTTGATCCCCGGAATAACCTCCAGGTAACCTCCCTCACAACCCTGCACACCTCCCTCACAACCCTACACACCTCCCTCACAGCCCTGCACGCCTCCCTCACAACCCTACACACCTCCCTCACAACCCTGCACACCTCCCTCACAACCCTGCACACCTCCCTCACAGCCCTGCACGCCTCCCTCACAAACCTACACACCTCCCTCACAACCCTGCACACCTCCCTCACAGCCCTGCACACCTCCCTCACAGCCCTGCACACCTCCCTCACGGCCCTGCACACCTCCCTCACAACCCTGCACACCTCCCTCACAACCCTGCACACCTCCCTCACAACCCTGCACACCTCCCTCACAAGCCTACACACCCCCCTCACAACCCTACACCTACTACCTACTACTACTACTACTACAACCACCATCACCACTTCTACCATTACTACCACTACTTACTCTTCCATATACTACTACGTCATCTTTTCCAGGCCTCGGCAGGACTAGTTCATACAGAACACTGCATCATACAAACCACTGCATCATACAAACCACTGCATCATACAAACCACTGCATCATACAAACCACTGCATCATACAAACCACTGCATCATACAAACCACTGCATCATACAAACCACTGCATCATGCAAACCACTGCATCATGCAAACCACTGCATCATGCAAACCACTGCATCATACAAACCACTGCATCATGCAAACCACTGCATCATGCAAACCACTGCATCATACAAACCACTGCATCATACAAACCACTGCATCATACAAACCACTGCATCATACAAACCACTGCATCATACAAACCCCTGCATCATACAAACCACTGCATCATACAAACCACTGCATCATACAAACCACTGCATCATACAAACCACTGCATCATACAAACCACTGCATCATACAAACCACTGCATCATGCAAACCACTGCATCATGCAAACCACTGCATCATGCAAACCACTGCATCATGCAAACCACTGCATCATGCAAACCACTGCATCATACAAACCACTGCATCATACAAACCACTGCATCATACAAACCACTGCATCATACAAACCACTGCATCATACAAACCACTGCATCATACAAACCACTGCATCATACAAACCACTGCATCATACAAACCACTGCATCATACAAACCACTGCATCATACAAACCACTGCATCATGCAAACCACTGCATCATACAAACCACTGCATCATACAAACCACTGCATCATACAAACCACTGCATCATGCAAACCACTGCATCATACAAACCACTGCATCATACAAACCACTGCATCATACAAACCACTGCATCATAAACACTGTAGTTAGAACGAAGTCATCAATGAAACTATAAATATTCCAAGATATTTGTTCTTTACAAGAAAATCAGAACCACCGTCACCCAAGTGTTGCAACTTTGCTTAAGGAAATAAAAAAAAATGTAGTAGTCAGGTCACGTGATGACTTTATTCATTACATGATGACTTCGTTCAGTATGCTCTTAGACTTAACATTAATTAACAATCTACTGTGTATACATGTGTAACGAGGTTGACGCTAACGCTGGCAACATATTGTGACATAACATTAACCCACTGATTTGTGAAGTCATCCTAGCATGACCTTGAACTCTGTCATGGAACACATTTGTGGAAGTCTGTGTTTATAAAGAACAGAAAGACAATACCGTGACTGGAATAGTACACAGATAATCCATATACACCAGACTGAAAATTATGACGACGTTTTGGTCCGACTTGGATTAACTAGTCACACAGAAGCGCTTTTAAATGGTCCAAGTCTGAACGAAAATTCGTCATGAGTTTCATTTTTGTATGTACGGGTTATTTGTGTAAAAATAGTAAATCTTTAGGATGCGTATGTAGGTAACATCTTGAGATACTCTGTAGTGAACCTTTGTTCGTAAAGTGAGTTTTAAACCAGCTGGGGTAGACCAGCGGATGCTTGAGCTGTGACGGATCCTGTGATTAAAACCCATGTCAGGAGACACTTGTGTTGTCTGCTGATGAATAAAACTCCAGCTAGTATTAGTCAACATAGAAAAATCAACTGTCTCAGTAGTGAAAAATTACGTTTCTCAAAGTACGGAAATAATCCCAGTCTCTATCATAGTTGACAGTGACAAAAATTAAAGCATTGCATCGTGTTTGAGATAATGAAAGATAAGTGAATAAGTAAGTAAGTAAGTAAGTTTATTCAGCTGGTATAAAACAGGTCTTCCAGTGACCCAGGAAAACAGTGATTAACTAGAGTAAATTTCCGTTGCTCTCTCCTTCGGGGAAATTAAACAGAAAAACTGCAATCGAGTACAAAATGAACTCAAACCACTTGGAGAACAGTGTGAGAAATTACCAACAAAGCGCTGAAGTTTTCAAGAGGGAAGTTGATGAGCTCTTTCATTCACTTGCTGATCAACTGGGCTGTGGTGGACGAAGTGCTGCAAGCATTACCAATCTCATTGACGAGGTCATCAACCAGGAGCTGAAGAATGAGACACTTGTGAATCATTGAGGAAACGTTTCGCTAGCCAGTGGCTTCTTCAGTCCAATACAGAGAAGAGGAGTAGTAGTAGTTTGAGGTAATCAGTCCCTCAGTCTTGACTGATTACCTAAAATTCCCCTCTTTCTCTGTATTGGACTGAAGAATCCACTGGCTGGCGAAACGTTTCCTCAGTGAAGATTCCCAAATGTTGCACAAGTGGCTCATGGTTCAACTTGTCGGTTTTGTTAACCATTTACATCACATCAAGCAGGAGGCTTGGTCGTGGACCGGTCTTGGGGGGCGATGACCCCGGTAATCAGCTACAGGCAGGTAGAATACCTCTTCGTCTCGTGTTTCATATACTCGCCAGTATGAGACTTAAGAACAAAAAACTGTTTTATGGCTATTCATGTCTAATTTATGGCTACATTAAACAGTGGTGTGATGACTTGCTATGACTTGTGGTTAATTGAATTACTCTGTGATGATAACCTTTCATCGTTATAATTCTCCTCCTCGTCCTCCCCCTCTTTCCCCTCCTCCATTAGCATCCTCTTGCCTGATCGTTCTGCTATTCACTTTGCATCCTTATACCTGATGCACTCCTCTTTCCTCCTACTTTAGCATCCTTTAACTTCAGCGTCGTTCCCTCCTTCCTTCCTTAAAGCTTTGTTTTTTATCGTTCTCGTATTCTTTTTGCAGAAACCATTGTCCCAAGTCTTTAATATTCAATAAAGGAGGATCTTAGACACAGGTCTCATCCCACAGCCATTAAAAACCACTGATATAGCCCCACTTCACAAAGGCGTCACTGAAGCAATCGCTTCACTAGCTCGCTAGCTTTGCCCAATCAAAATCTTTGAATCTGTCCTAAGAGACAAGATTGCCACTCGTGAAATTGCAACAGGGCCGAGTGGGTTTAGAGCAGGTCGCTCCTGCCTTTCACTGCTTCTAGACCATTACCATATAGTTTTGGATGCACTGGAAGACAAGCTAAAATGCTGATGTAGTATATGATGCTTTCGCAGAAGACTTCGACAAGTGCGACCATGGTGTTATGCAGGGTTCTGCATGACATCGTAATGTACATATAGTGGAGAAGTGTGCCATAATAATATGAATATTATAGTTGTAAAGAATAATTTTATAATTTATAATGTGCATTTGGGGGTACTGCAAAGTACTCTAACTGTAACTATAAAGAAATTCTGTTAATGATTTATTTTCCAAGGATGTTTGGGTACGCGGAGTAAGGTGGTTTGAGAGAGTCACGTGACGTGAGCATGGTGTGTAGAGGCTGGCGTCGGAGATGCTGTGTATTTAAGATAAGTTTGTAGTTGTATACTCATTTTGTTTATCCAACTCAAGCCATAGGCTTTCATATGGCTTACCTGTATGTTCACCCAGGCTCTGACATGGTCAGGGTGCTGTGGGATGAGTGATGAAGTAAGAAATGAGGTTTGTAGTGTAATGACGGCCTGACGCTACATGGTGTGACTGACAGCGAACAAAAGAGGTGCAAAAGGAATAACTGGAAAAGTTGACCGATGGATATACCTTTGATGAGTTCCGAGAGTTATTCTACTCGCGCAACCACACTTGGGCTTGTCTGGTATTTGATTAGACAACCAGACAGTTGCTGGTGGTGGCACGCTGGTTTTTATATTCATCACGGCCTGGTTGATCTGGTACTTTTGTTTTACACGGGGTTTTACAACGTTAGAGTAAGAATTCCTAACTTTATTTACAAGCTAAGAGCTGTTACCTACATCAGCTCGTTTGAAAGTGGAGATAGTTGTAAAAGTTCCTCTTGAAGACTTCGGAATTTGTCCCCTAGTGAGTAGTAGTAAACCGTGAAATTGGAGGTTGCCAAGGTGAAAAGCTGTGTTCCTCAAGGCGCAGTACCCGCCCAACTTCTGTTTATCATTCTTATATCCGACATTGATGAAGAATAATGATAGCACGGTATCATCTTTGTGGATGAAGCCAGAATCTCTTAAGAGTGACGTCCGTCTAAGATACAGTAAAGTTTTAAGCGGATACAAGTAAACTCTCAGTGGGCCTGTGACAACATGATGATGCTCAGTAAGGACGAGTTTCAGTTGCTCCACTGTGGAAAAATGGAGGAAATAAAGACTGAAACGGAGTACAGGACTAACTCGAATCATTTGATGGAGCGGAAGTTCCATATTCAAGACTTGGTAGTGATCACACCAGAAGGATGACAACAGTATGTTGCTGGTACTACCACAAGGAGAGTAATAGGCTGGATAACTAGAGCTTGTAAGACAGGAGACGCTGAGCCAATGTGATCTGGCAGTGCTTTTTATCTCGACAGTGTGAATAATGCTGCATACTTAGAGCTCGTTCAGGGAAGGCGAGAATGCTAAGCAACAGGTATGTGGGCCAACGGACTACCAGCAGCAACAGCCTGGTCCAGGACTGGACTGCAAGAGTAGGAAAACTGTCGACACCCATCAGAGGTATATCAAAAGTAAAGATAGAAAACGTACACAAAACATTCACTGCCCATAAACATCTAAACTACTGGGAACGCTTGAAGTACATACGGAGACTCTCCAAAGGTACTCTTGGTTGTCTTCAAAAGGAAAAAGTGGTAAAGTTCCTCCAGTGCAGCTGATCACCCAGCCAGACTGTGTTTCGTACGTTGGACTGAATGTTTCTTGCAGTGATAGCCTAAGTGAAGACAGCAAAGGATCTGCCGGTAATCCCCTTAATGAAGGGAGGCTGTTGAAAAATTTTAACGTGTTATACGTCTGCTCACGTTATCCCTGATTTACACTGAAGGCATTTTTCAGTGTAGAGCCTCATGCTGACGTAGGGACTGAGTTCTGTGTACAGATTTGGAACCAGTTCCTCTAGGATTTTCCAGGTGTAAAATTATGGTGTATTATGAGGTGCCTTTCTCGCCTGCATTGCAAGATGTACGAGTGAGAGGACCTGTATTCTAAGGGTCAGTAACCATCAAAGTTAGTAACTTACAACTTAAATGTCCTATTGGGCCTGGTCAAGAACTTGGCCGTAGGGGCATTGACCCCTGGAGCAACCTCCAGGTTGGGCAAGATACGTAAGCAAACATTAGGACATATTTATTAGAAAACATTTCGGTCCTGGGGCCTTGATCAGGTCACAAGACCGAAACGTTTTCTAATAAATATGTCCTAATGTTTGCTCACGTGTTTCTTAACCAATTTGTTTGTATCTGTTACAAGCCTCCAGATAGACTCCAGGTAGGTAGTCCACTTTCTCGTATCTTCCTTCTACTTGGACATTTTCTTCTTAATCTACTTCTACCAATAAGAGCAATAGTGGCTAGTTTATATTAATATCTGAGAGAATATTACCACATCTTTTTCTCAAGTTTCTTCCAACACTTTCATTTTCTTTTGTTCTTTCTTCACCCCGACTTAACTTGTGCGAGTATATTCAGTATGGCTTTGTACGTTGCCCTCTTAACCCCTGGCTGGGACTGGGATGTCCAGTTCATTTTACCGGTAACACCAGTCTGGCATTATGATGTCAGGTCCATATATGAGGTGCATGTGAATTTGACGCACCTGAATTATACGTCAGGACCGTAAGTACGGTACGTTACTACTGTAAATAAGACAACATTTACTCTTTTTAAACTTTACTATTCCTTGAGAAATAACGAGAAGGCATTAAATTATTCTTCACTCTCAGTTTAACAGATTATATATATGTTACGGGCCGAATAGGTAAACTGAGTCCAGTTTTAGCATGAACTCATTTAAAATGTAGTCCTTCTAAAAATTCTTACTCTTATTAGTTAAAGATATATTTTTTTTCGTTAGATCAGACATGATTTTTGTGAAAATATTACATGCATAAGTTTTTGGCTTGCCCCTTTTCGGCAAGAAATGCGTTGCTGTTTAGCCAAAATCCAAGTTTTACTTATTCGGCACGACATATATTATATATATTATATATATATTATATATATATATATTTATAGATAAGTCGTGCCAATAAGTAAAACTTGCGGATTTTGGCTTAAACAGCAACGCATTTCTTGCCGAAAAGGGGCAAGAAAAATTTATGCATGTAATATTTTCACAAAAAATTCATCTGAATCTAACGAAAAAAAAAAATATAGCTTAAAGTAATAAGAGAAAATTTTAGAAAGGACTTAATTTTAAATTGAGTTCTTGCTAACTGGACCAGTTTTACCTATTCGGCACGACATATATATAATCTGATAATCTGAGAGTGAAGAATAATTTAATGCCTTCTCGTTATTTCTCAAGGAATAGTAAAGTTTAAAAAGAGTAAATGTTGTCTTATTTACAGTAGTAACGTACCGTACTTACGGTCCTGACGTATAATTCAGGTGCGTCAAATTCACATGCACCTCATATATGGACCTGACATCATAATGCCAGACTGGTGGTACCGGTAAAATGAACTGGACATCCCAGTCCCAGCCAGGGGTTAAGAGGGCAACGTACAAAGCCATACTGAATTACGCGCCAGTTAAGTCGGGGTGAAGAAAGAACAAAAGAAAATGAAAGTGTTGGAAGAAACTTGAGAAAAAGATGTGGTAATATTCTCTCAGATATTAATATAAACTAGCCACTATTGCTCTTATTGGTAGTAGTAGATTAAGAAGAAAATGTCCAAGTAGAAGGAAGATACGAGAAAGTGGACTACCTACCAGGAGTTCTATCTGGAGGCTTGTAACAGATAAAACAAATTGGTTAAGAAAAACTTTCGTGAGCAAACATTAGGACATTTTTATTAGAAAAACGTTACGGTTTGTGACCTGATTCAAGGCCCCGGACCGAAATGTTTTCTAATAATTATGTCCTAATGTTTGCTTAGTATCTTGCCAAACATGGAGGTTGCCTCCAGGGGTCAATGCCCTACGGCCAAGTTCTTGACCAGCAATAGGAAATTTAAGTTGTAAGTTACTAACTCTGATGTTTACTGACCCTTAGAATACAGGGTCCTCTCACTGCTACCTTTGACAATGCCAGGCGAGAAAGGCACCTCAAATAACCATAATTTTACACCTGGAGTCTGAAAATCCTAGAGGAATGGTTCCAAATCTGTACACAGAACTCAGTCCCTACGTCAGCATGAGGCTCTACACTGAAACTTTTGTGTAGCACGCAGTGACGCGCCGCTACTCTGCCACCACCTCCCCGGATAACTTGAGCAGCGTATAACACGTTAAAATTTTTCAACAGCCTCCTTCATTAAGGGGATATTACCGGCAGATCCTTGCCTGTTCTTCATTAGGTATCACTGCAAGAAACTTTCAAGTCCAAGTAGAACCAACAGTCTGGCTGGGTGAATCAGCTTGCATGGAGGAAACTTTACCACTTTTTCCTTTTGAAGAAACCAAGAGTACCTTTGGAGAGTCTCCGTATGTACTTCAAGCGTTCCCAGTAGTTTAGATGTTTATGGGCAGTGAATGTTTTGTGTACGTTTTCTATCTTTACTTTTGATATACCTCTGATGGGTGTCGACATTTTTCCTACTCTTGCAGGTAAGTCCTTGGAACCAGGGGCTGTTGTGCTGGTAGTCAGTTGGCCCACATACCTGTTGCTTAGCATTCTCGCCTTCCCTGAACGAGCTCTAAGTATGCAGCATTATTCCACTTTCGAGAGAAAAAGCGACTTCCAGGGTATCATCATTGGCTCAGCGTCTCCTGTCTTACAAGCTCTAGTTATCCAGCCTATTACTCTCCTTGTGGTAGTACCAGCAACATACTGTTGTCATCCTTCTGGTGTGATCACTACCAAGTCTTGAATATGGAACTTCCGCTCCATCAAATGATTCGAGTTAGTCCTGTACTCCGTTTCAGTCTTTATTTCCTCCATTTTTCCACAGTGGAGCAACTGAAACTCGTCCTTACTGAGCATCATCATGTTGTCACAGGCCCACTGAGAGTTTACTTGTATCCGCTTAAAACTTTACTGTATCTTAGACGGACGTCACTCTTAAGAGATTCTGGCTTCATCCACAAAGATGATACCGTGCTATCATTTATGTCTTCATCAATGTCGGATATTAAAATGTATAACAGAATTGGGCGGGTACTGCGCCTTGAGGAACACAGCTTTTCACCTTGGCAACCTCCAATTTCACTGGTTTACTACTACTCACTAGGGGACAAATTCCGAAGTCTTCAAGAGGAACTTTTACAACTATCTCCAACTTTCAAACGAGCTGTAATGATAGGGTAACAGCTCTTAGCCTTGTAAATAAAGTTAGGAATTCTTACCTAACGTTTGTAAAAACCCCGTTGTAAATACAAAAGCACCAGATTAACCTCGGCCGTGATGATATATTAAAAACCAGCGTGCACCACAGCAACGTTTGGTTGTCTAATCAAATACCAGACAAGCCCAAAGTGTGGTTGCGTGGTTAAGATTAAATCTCGGAAAAATCATCAAGGTAATCATCTGTCTACTTTTCCAGTTATTCCCTTATGCACCTCTTTCTGTTCGCTGTCAGTCACACCATGTAGCGTCAGGCCTGGTCATTACACTACAAACCTCATTTTTTACTTCATCACTCATCCCACAGCACTGACCATGTCAGAGCCTGGTGTGAATCATACAGGTAAGCCATATGAAAGCCTATGGCTTGAGTTGGATAGAAACAAATTGAGTGTACAACTCAAACTCTATCTTAAATACACTGCATCTCCGACGCCAGCCTCTACAAACATGCTCACGTCACGTGACTCTCTCAAACCACCTTACCTCCGCCGTACCAAACATCCTTGGAAAATAAAATCATTAACAGAATTTCTTTATAGTTACAGTTAGAGTACTTTGCAGAGTACCCCAAATGCACATTATAAATTTTAAAATTATTCTTTACAACTATAATATTCATTTTATTATGGCACACTTCTTCCACTATATGTACATTACGATGTCATGCAGATCCCTGCATAACACCATGGTCGCACTTGTCGAAGTCTTCTGCGAAAGCTTTTCCCATATAACTACATCAGCATTTTAGCTTGTCTTCCAGTGCATCCAAACTATTATGGTAATGGTCTAGAAGCAGTGAAAGGCAGAGCGACCTGTCTAAACCACTTCGCCCTGTTGCAATTTCACGAGTGGCATCTTGTTCCTTAGGGACAGATTCATAGATTTTGATTGGGGCAAGCTAGCGTGCCTAGTGAAGCTATTGCATTCATTGACGCCTTTGTGACGTGGGGCTATATCAGTGGTTTTTAATGGACTGTGGGATGAGACCTGTGTCTAGATCCTCCGTTATGAATATTAAAGACTTTGGGACAATGGTTTCTGCACAAAAAGAATACGAGAACGATAAAAAACAACGCTTTAAGGAAGGAAGGATTGGGACACTCGAACGGCTGAAGTTATAAGGATGATAAAAGTAGGAGGAAAGAGGAGGTGCATCAGGTATAAGGGATGCAAAGTGAATTGCTAGAACGATCAGCAAGAGGATGCTAATGGAGGAGGGGAAAGTGAGGGGAGGACGAGGAGCGAGAATTATAACGATGAAAGGTTATCATCACAGAGTTATTTCAATTAACCACAAGTCATAGCAAGTCATCACACCACTGTTTAATGTAGCCATAAATTAGACATGAATGCCATAAAACAGTTTTTTGTTCTTAAGTCTCATACTGGAGAGTATATGAAAAACACGAGACGAAGAGGTATTCTACCTGCCTGTAGCTGATTACGGGAGTCATCGCCCCCCAATGACCGGTCACGACCCAAGCCTCCTGCTTGAATGTGATGTAAAATGGTTAACAAAACCGGACAAGTTGAACCATGTGTGCACTTGTGCACATTTGGGAATCTTCTCCTGAAGGAAACGGCTTCGCCAGCAGTGGATTCTTCAGGTCCATACAGAGAAAGAGGGGGAATTTTAGGTTAATCAGTCAAGACTGAGGGACTGATTACTCAAACTACTACCTACTCCTCTTCCTGTATTGGACTGAAGAAGCCCCTGGCTAGCGATACGTGTACTAATGATTCACAAGTGTTCATTCTTCAGCTCTGGTTGATGACCTCGTCAATGAGATAGGTAATGTTGCAGCACTTCGTCCCACCACAGCCAAGTTGATCAGCAAGTGAATGATAGAGCTCATCAACTTCCCACTCTTGAAAACTTCGGCGCTTTGTTGGTAATTTCTCACCACTGTCTCCTAGTGGTTTGAGTCATTTTTGTACTCGATTGCAGTTTTTTCTGTTTAATTTCCCCGAAGGCGAGGCAACGGAATTTTCTCTAGTAATCACTGTTTTTCTGGGTTTCACGGAAGACGTTTTTTACAGCTGAATAAACTTACTTACTTTACTTACTTATTCACTTATCTTTCATTATCTCAAACACGGATGCAATGCTTTAATTTTTGTCACTGATAACTATTGATAGAGGACTGGGATTAATTCGTACTTTGAGAAACGTAATTTTTCACTACTGAGACAGTGATTTTTCTATGTGACAGAATACTAGCTGGAGTTTTATT
>NC_069490.1:19885354-19912304 GCF_026875155.1 Cherax quadricarinatus | reverse complement strand
AAATTTTTTAAACACCAGTCTTTTCCCCAACAAGGAAGGGTGACGCAAAAAAGAAGACACATTCACCGTCATTCATTCAGTCGCGTGTTGCCAAAAAGTGTTCTGACATCACAGTTCAGATGACCCCCTGAACTGAAGCATTCTCATCTCTGCTTTAGAGAGCAGGTACGATACTTTCCCCCTCAAATATTTATAGAATCATATAGCATAATGTAGCAGCACACTACGAGTGTCCCTACGGTGTAACTGTCACAAGAATTAGGTAGTAGTACACTGCGGTTGTTCCCACGGTAAGGTTATATATCACTGTGGGAACACTGATGGTGTTCCCACAGTGTAGCTATATAGTGTAGCATCACACTGCGGGTGTTCCCACTGTATAAATATATAGAATAGTGTAGCATCACACTGCGGGTATTCCCACAGTGTAACTACCATACAGAAAAGGAGCAGCAGCACACTGGTGATGTACCTAAATGCGATAAAAGAAAAAAGCCAAGTCCTTGGTGGGTGCGTGCCTCAGTAAGAGTGGGATGTTTATGCAGCATCAGTGACACGGCTCTCATCTCTCTCTCCCTCTAAAGGTTCCTCTCCCGCCCTCCACGCCTTAAGTGGTCCTCATTTGTAACTTTAATAGCACAACAGTGGGAGAGGAAGATGCTTGTCTTTCACCTCTAACCCAGTCCAAGATACACGTTTCATTGTGGAAATACAGACGGTGGTACACACAGTACTGTCAAGTATGTGTTCAACATTTATGTATCTTCAGAATTCACTTCAAAAATTTGTATCACCTGTAAAATCGAAAGTGAATCTTAGGATACATAGACATACACTCCGGGCTGTGGTTCGTACATTGGACTACGTGCGGCCAGCAGTAACAGCGTGGTTGATCAGGCCTTCAGTAGGCCCTAATCCACCGGAAGTCCTGGTTAAGAAAATGGGCCGCGGGGGGGTTTTACCCCCGGAAAAACCCTCCAGGCAGGTAGCTAGACTGTATACATTTACCATAGGATATCTCAGTCAAGTCAGTTCGGTTAACTACGTTATTCTAGGCACACAGAAATCACTTCCTACGAAAGTAAAAGACTGGGCATGCGATTTCAAAATGCCCCCCAATAAAAAAGTAGGGCGTCATTGGTACTCTAAGGGGAAAACAACATAAGGGTCCGGGGGCCAATGACTGTTCAACAGCCTCCATCAAGCATTAGGGGAATTGCCAGTTATACCCTGGCTTGCCTTCGAGGAAGAGCTGGAAAGTACCTGGAAGTCAGTGCCGGATCAGCCGGGCTGATAGTTCGTTACGTTGGATGCGTGCGGCCAGCAGTAACCAGCATAGTTGATCAGGCCATGATCCATCGGAAGGCCTGGTATGGACCGGGCCGCGTGGGCGTTGATCCCGGCATAACCCTCCAGGTAACCTCAGGCAAATTTATTCATCACTTAAATATGAGCCTAAATATGAAGCTGGGTGCAACTAGCGAACGTGTTGTACAGTGGTCTTAACCTGTTGTTTCACGTGGTCTTAACCTGTTGTTCCAGTGGTTCTTTAACCTTCGATTACAGGACCCCAGGGATGGAGTGACCAGTACCAGTTATGTGCCCATTCCCCCTTCACCGTATGTGCCCATACCCCATTCAACCAGTAGTGCCCATACCCCTTCACCAGTATGTGCCCTTACCCTTCACCAGTATGTGCACCATACCCCCTTCACCAGTATGGTGCCCATACCCCTTCACCGTATGATGCCTTACCCCCTTCTCCAGTATGTGCGACCCATCCCCCTTCACCAGTATGTGCCATACCCCTTCACCGTATGTGCCCATACCCCCCCTTCCCAGTATGTGCCCATACTCCTTCATCAGTATGAGCCATACTCCCTTCAACTAGTATGTGCAATGTCCCTTCACCAGTATGTGCATACTCCCTTCACAGTATGTGCCCATACCCCCTTCACCAGTATGTGCCCATTACCCCTTCACCAGTATGTGCCCATACCCCCTTCACCAGTATGTGCCCATACATCCCTTCACCAGTTGTGGCCCATACCACTTCACCAGTATGTGCCCATACCTCTTCAACCAGTATGTGCCATACCCCCTTCAACCAGGATGTGCCCATACCCCTTCACCAGTTATGTCGCCCATACCTCCCATTCACCAGTATGTGCAATACCCACTTCACCAGTATGTGCCCATACCCCCTTCACCAGTATGTGCCCATACCCCCTTCACCAGTATGTGCCCATACCCCCTTCACCAGTATGTGCCCCATACCCCCTTTCCACCAGATATGTGGCCCATTACCCCCATTCACAGTATGTGCCATACTCCATTCACCAGTATGTGCCCATAACCCCCCTTCACACAGTATGTGGCCCATACCCCTTCCCCAGTATGTGCCCATACCCCCTTCACCAGTATGTGCCCATACCCCCTTCACCAGTATGTGCCCATACCCCCTTCACCAGTATGTGCCCATACCCCCTTCACCAGTATGTGCCCATACTCCCTTCACCAGTGCTGTTAGGTACCAGTATGACTTCAAAAGAGGTCAATAGCTTGGTCTTACTTTACATATGGATAGCTAGCAACACAACAGCTGATAATTTATTCTGATCTAACAAACAACGTTTTTTAAATTGTTCAGAGATCGAGTCCCATACCCCCATTATTTGGTTTCCATACCCCCCCCAAGGGGTATGGATATCCCCGGTCAAGAACACCAGTGTAGGGGGATGCATTAACGATGGCATCATCGACTTAGTGTAATCTCCAGCTCTGCGCTGACAGATTTCAATACCTGGTGTGTTTTGACCCATCCTCCCGTGATAGAAGAGAGTTGTTTTTACGATGATCTGTTTTACACACTATGAACTGTTAACCTGCCTGAGCTCTTTCAACGCCCAGCATTATCCATTGTATACTACACCCCCAGGATGTGGCCAAACAACAGGTCGACTAACACTCCAGGTACCTTCTTATGTTAGGTAAACAGGGATAACGTTGTAAGGAAACATGCCCACTTTTCCACCGTGCCGGGATCGAAGCCACGAAACACTTATTATGTGAGATAAGTTGGTACCACGCGACATATAATGACACATGTATCAGCACACTATGATGTATGTACTCGTGTTTTAACACTGAAAAAATTAAGTCTCTGTTTTGTATACTAACAAATTTAATAGGTGTATTTTAGAGTTGTATAATTTGGTTGAAATTACATACCAATGTGTTAATTAAAGGAACAAATGGCAACTTGTGTGATTTTTTTGTGACCAACGTTTCGCTCTCAAGGAGCTTTGTCAAGTTGATAAAACTCCTGGAGAGCGAACGTTGCACATAAAAGTTTTTACATTATTGCATTTTGTGTCCTTTATTTTAACGTCGTTTAGATACTCTTTTCCCTACACTTACTTCTCCATGCGCACCTCTATCCTTCCCCTTCTATCCATAAATTCCTCCAGTATCACAATCCATCCCCGGGCTAGGCTTGTCAGGTGCTTACTTCGTCACCTAGGCTGTTGCTCTTGGTGGCCCTCTGGCCCTCCTATCCACTACAGCCTGGTTGATCTGGCATTTGGTGGAGATACCTGTCGAGTTTCCTCGTAAAGACTTCTACACTTGTCCCAGCAGTGTTTCTCTGATACTGGTAAGATGTTGAATAGTCTCGGACGACAGATGTGGATAGTGTTCTCTTCTTTGGTCCACGGCGCCCCTGCTTTTCATTGGGTTTATTCTACATTTCCCCAAGCATATCTCTTCCTTTCTCTACCACCCCTTTTCTAAATTTCCCAGGTCTTTCCCCTCCTCCTCGTACTGTACGCGAGTCGCCACTTGATTTAGTGGGGCGAGTGAGGCTCTTACGATGCGTCAAGTAGATGGTGGAAGAAGGGTTACCTGGTTACCTGGAGGTTATTCCGGGGATCAACGCCCCCGCGGCCTGGTCCATGACCAGGCCTCCCGATGGATCAGGGCCTGATCAACTAGGCTGTTATGCTGCCGCACGGCAGTCCCAAACGTACGAGCCACAGCCGCTGATCGGCACTGACTAGGTATCTGTCCAGCTCTCTCTTGAAGGCAGCCAGGGGTTTATTGGCAATTCCCCTAATGCTTGATGGGAGGCTGTTGAACAGTTTTGGGCCCCGGACACTTATGGTGTTTTCTCTTTGTGTACCAATGGCCGCCCAACCTTTTTATTGGCGGCTTCTTTTACATCGCTCTGACCAAGTCTTTTTAACCTTTCGTAGGGACTTCGAGTATCAGAGGGTTACCGTGCAACTGCGGTGTTCGAAGTGATTGTGAGTGATAGTTGATTACGGGCCCGTCCCGTGGATCCACCAACAGCCGGTGATTTATTTTTCTGTTGTGCCAGATTTGGAGGAAGGACATTTCCTTCCAACGGGTTTTCCGTATGTTGCGTAGGTTTATGGATATATCTCTCCCTCATGCGAGTTTTCCATCGAGAGTATGTACACAAGTCAATGTGCTTCCAAAGGCGTTTCCCAGTGTAGTTAAGGTGCTTGACAGAACTTTTCGTGCTGGTAGTAAAAGTAATGCGTATTGTCGTATTTGCTGTGGTAAAGGATGGGATCTCTGTTACGAGTCGGCTAGATCTGGCGATTTCACTGACTTTTTTGAATGGAGATGTTGTAGAATGGAGTTTGTTCATGTTACATGTTACAGACAGTATTCCAGCCTTTGCCTTGAGAGGGGACTGGTTTTGATACGTGAAGAGGAAATTAAAGGTGTTGTTGTTGGTGTTTGTGAAATGGTTTCATAAGGGTGGGGTCTGCTTGGATTCAGATTACTGGGACTCTCTCGTTTTGAAAGTTCTCATTATCCATCCTATCATTTTCTTTGCACGTGCGATCGTGGCACTGTTGTGATCCTTGAAAGTGAGATCCTCCGACATTACTACTCCCAGGTCCCTTACATTAGTTTTCCGCTCTATTGTATGGCCGGAGTCAGTAGTATACTCTGTTCTACTTATTATCTCCTCCAGTTTTCCCATAACGGAGTAGTTGGAATTTGTCCTCATTGAACATCATATTGTTTACCGTTGCCCATTGGAAAACTTTGTTTATATCTTCTTGGAGGTAAACCGCGTCCTCAGCAGATGACAGCCTCATGCAGATCCTAGTATCATCCGCAAAGGATGATACGGTGCTGTGGTGTATATCTCTGTTTGTCTGATATGAGGATAAGGAATAAGATGGGGGCGAGTACTGTGCCTTGTGGAACAGAGCTCTTCACTATGGCAGCCTCCGATTTAACTCTGTTGACCACTACTCTTCGTGTTCGATTTGTTAGGAAGTTGAAGATCCATCTCCCCACTTTCCCAGTTATTCCTTTAGCACGTATTTTATGAGCTATTACGCCATGATCGCATTTGTCAAATGCTTTTGCAAAGTCTGTGTATATTACATCTGCATTCTGATTTTCTTCCAGTGCATCCAAGGCCATGTCATAGTGATCCAGTAGTTGTGAGAGGCAGGAGCGACCTGCCCTGAACCCATGTTGCCCTGGATTGTGCAGATTTTGGGAATCCAGGTGATTTGCAATCCTGCTTCTTAGCACTCTTTCAAAGATTTTTTATGGGTGGATTTTATGGGTGGATTATTTTACATAGCAAAAGTGGATATATCAGCAGTGTGCTGGTACTCTGTATGGTAGTTTCACAGCTATGTTCCCCCTGCCATATTCCATCACGCAGGAGAGGTCACATAATGTGGAAATGTGTGAGCCTGAGCTGGCAGACTTGTATTGTCAGTCTGAGGCGGGAGACTTGTATTGTCAGTCTGAGGCGGGAGACTTGTATTGTCAGTCTGAGGCGGGAGACTTGTAGTGTCAGTCTGAGGCGGGAGACGTATTGTAGGGGGGGGGAACATTCAGGAGCGGGAACTTGTATTTCCCAGTCGAGGGGGAGATTTGTGGGGGGAGGGGGGACTTGTAGTGTCGTCTGGGGGGAGATTGTAGTGTCAGTCTGGGGGGGATTGAGTGTCAGTCTGGGGGGGGGGAAAAGATTTTAGTGTCAGTCTGGGCGGGGAGTGACCCTTTTGTAGGTCGTTGAGCAAAAGTGGGTCTGTTTCCTTGTACATTATTTGTAGAAATAGTTTTTGCTTATTTATTTGCTAGTCGTTCAAATTTTTGGGTTTGGATGGTGAGAGCTCTTGGTCAGGAACTCGGTGCCGTCTCTTTTTGTCCGTTTTCATCTTTCCCACATTTCCAGGTGCTGTAGGGGCCCCCGGGGGTTTTAAGCTACTTCAGGGTTAAAAAATTTGGAAAGGTGTTCACTAAATTAAAGTGACGCACTTCCTCCCCCCTCCCAGAGCCATCAAATTCTAAAAAAAAATTTTTCAGCTTTAAAATTACACGCCTGGATGGTCAAGTATTTTTAAAAAAAATTAAATTTGATTCTTAGGGTAGATTCTTGTGCTTTAAATTTTTTGGGTGGTTTTTTTGGTAAAATTTTTTTAAAGGGGAATTCTTGGGGGGGTGGACTTGTGGGGGGGGTTTTGGGGGGGGGGTGGCCCTTTGTGGGTGAATTCAGGGGGTTTTTTTCTTGGGGGACGGTTTTTTGTGGTGTTCGTGTCCCCCTCCCCCTCTCTCTCTCTCTCTCCCCCTCTCCTCTTTTCCCTCTCCTCCTCTCTCCTCTTACCCCTTTTCTCCCCCCTCTCTCTCCCCCTCTCCCTCCTCTCCTCTCTCCTCTCTCACCTCTTCCCTTTCCCCCCCCTCTCTCTCCCCTTTTTCTCTTTTCCTCATCTCTCTCTCTCCTCCTCTCTCTCCCCCTCTCATCTTCTTCTCTCTCTCTCTCACTCCCTTTTCACTCCCCTCACTCTCCCCACTCTCTCGCTCACTCTCTCACCTCTCTTCCCTCTCTCACTCTCTTCTCCTCACTCTCTTTCATTCTCTGTTTCACCCCCTTTCTCCTCTCTCACCTCTCACTCTCACTTTCTACTTCACTTCACCAACCCCCACACCACACACACTGATGAATGATCGTACCCACTGTTACCCGGGATCTGGGTACTGTTGTGTCGTGGCCTGCGCTAATGTATCTTGTATTGCTGGGGGGGGGACCGTGCATCTTACACCAAAAGGGAATGTTGATATAATCGTTTTTAAAAACCCCGATAAGTTGAGAATGAACACTTGTCAAACAAGGAAATTTTTTTTGATTAAACATTTGCCAGCCAAAGCTTTTTAGTCAATAAGGAACAAAGGTGAAAGAGAGGAGAATGAGGAAATCAGCCCCTCAGCCTGGAGTCGATGTGCTATTATAAAATTGGATTGATGGACTGATCAAAACATTTGGGAGTGAGATATGGGAGGAATGAAAAGTAATCCGGGAAAAGGTAGGGTTGCCGGGGCTAATATATGTATCAATAATAGGGCCCCCAGATTTTTTTTCTATTAAAAAGATATCGGAAACATGCTGGAAAAAGTGAGAAATTTTTTAAAAAGGAAATTCGAGAATTTCCCCCGTCAAGTGAGGATAAACCAGGCTGTGATGAGTATACTGGGCTTGGGCCGCCCATAACAGCGGTTAAACTAAGCAAGCCCCCAACAAGCCGGGCCAGAGACGGACTGAAGGTTTAAAAAAATTCCGAATGCCCATAAAAGGGAAAAAGGAAAAGGGTCTTTGGAAATTTCCTTACGTAGAGAAAGACTGTGAAGGTTTTGGTTTTCCCCTTATCTTATTGTGTTATCTCTGTGTATCGTCCCCCTTCCCTTTTTATCAAAATATTTTGCATCTCCTCCCAAGTGTTTGCTGCAGGGTTTGGGGAAACCTTCCCCCAAAAATTCTTAGTGTAAATTATGGATTTTTTCGCTTATGGTTTTGAATCCAGTTTTAAGAGATTGAAGCCAGTTTTTCCATTAGCTTAGAGATTAAATAAACTGCTTGGCCGTGAAGGTTCTTTTCTTTTCATTTTGAACTCTATCATACCTTTAAGGGGCCGTTAGTATACAGAATGTTCCAGCTTGGGAAAAATAATTAAGAGTTCATCCTTGATGGCAATCATGTTTGATGTTTAGTTATACACTCTATTTTTCTTGTAGGATATACATTGTTGTAATAGTGAATATGAGATTTTTGGCATTGTCACGTTAGGTATCGCACGTGAGCTTCCCCTTATGAATAATTCGAGTTTGGGAATCAGTTTCAAATTTTAGATCCGAATTTTTCCATAGCGGTTGTAAATGGTTGTCCCACGGCATCTAGTTGTCAGTGGCAGTGGAAGGTGACTTGGCTTAACCAGTTGAAAGGGTTTTCTGTGTCCTGGGGGGTGCCACTCTTTAAAAAAATTCTATGTCGTCTGTAAAAAATGCTCAGTGGTTTTTTGGGAAAAGGTACCTGGTTTTTAGTGTGGTGGAGTATGTCCGGGAGAAGCCGCAGGATTCCAACGGGGAAAAATGGAAGAAGGTTAACATAGATTGCCAAGAAAAATGGGAGTGGGGTCCTTTGGGGGCCCGTTGCCCCGGAGCAGCCCCTACAGTGGGGTTAACATCCAGGTACTTGGTGATGTTAACAATACTGTTTATATTGTATGTTAGTACTTTTCATCAACTTTTTACTCTAATAATTTTACGTGGCCTATTGATTTAGGTTAGTACCATACAGAGGCGAATCTCTCGGATTTTAATAACAAATGTTATGTTCCCCAGAGTAGCAATAAAAAGAAAAAGGGGAAAAAGGGGGGGAGAAAAGGGCCCCTTTTTTCCCAGTGTTTATACCCTTTGTAAGTTCCCAAAAGGTTGTTTTTTTTAAAAATCCCCAGCCGGCCGGGTTTGTCTGGGGTCGCCTAGTCAACCAGGCTGTTGCTGTTGATCCCAAAAAAAGGATGTTTTTTTGGAGCTGGATTGGTGTGTAGTAAATGGCTTTTTTATGTCAGAACACAACTAGCAGTTAAAAAACCTGATACTTTTTACCCCTTGGGTTTTGCGTGGGTTTGTCTTTAAAAAGTGTTTAGGCTAGGTAACTGCCGCAGTAAAAACCTGGTTGATAGATAACACCGGGAAAAACCGGCCTAGGGCCGGACTGGGGAGTGAAAAGCTCTGAAGATCCTCAAAGGTTATCGAGGTTGTGAATAATTTTTCAGGCTTCCTTGAAGATTACAACGTCTTTGATTATTGTGGGGTAGAGAAAATGTTTTCATTTCGTTATTTTTTTGTGAACATTGTTGTGGCACCCGGTTACTTATATACATATGGTTGTGTGATTTGTCAAGGGGCCAAGCGGGCCCAAACGTCGTCGTAACTTTTTTTTGTGCGGGTTATTTTTGTTCGTTCCCGTCAGGTATTGTGCCTTTTTGTTTTTTTAGTTACATATAAAAATTCTCGGTCCCCGCGGATTTAAATTCCAATTTCTGCATCAAAGTAACAGTGCTTTAGCCATCATCCAGATGGTTTCCTGTACCCCGGAACACGAGGTAGTGTAAGTTTTTAATCTTTGGTGCCAGGGGTGCAGGTTCAGACCTGCTGTGGCTGAAAAGTTTTTAAATTTTTCGCTTTTTTTGCGAATTTTTTAATATTTAAGTACGTGAGTGTCAAGGTCGAAGTAAAGATTTTAAGGATCAAGGTCAAAATAATATCGTTTTTTGAAGTGATCAAAGGGCAGAGTAATATATTTAAGTATCAAGTCAGAGTAAAATATTTGAAAATGGTAAGGCAGAGTAATGTATTTGAAGTGGTCAAAAGGGGAAAGGGTAAAAGTATTTGAATGATAAGGGCGAGTAATGTATTTTAAATGATCAAAAAAAAAGAGTAATTTATTTGAAGTGATCAAGGTCAGAGTAATGATTTGAAGTGATCAAGGTCGAGTAATGTATTTGAAGGGTCAAGGGCAGATTTAAAGTTTTTGAAGGATTTAAAGGTCAGAGTAATGTATTTGAAGTGCAAGAGAGTAAAGTATTTGAAATGATCAAGGGCGAGTAAGTATTTGAAGTATCAGGAGCAAGGATCTAAACTCCAAGTGGTCAATATTTTTTTTGTCCCAAAAATAAAATATGGCGTTTGACTGTGGTTTGTTGCTGATTCAGTATGTGGGGTTTTTTAGTTGATGTTGAGGTAGTGTTGTTGCATTGAAGAAACCCGCCAGGCATGGCACTCCATAAGTCACCATGCTCCCTGTAGTCGTCCTCTTCTTGGTGTAATCTGCTTGTTGCTTGTTATCTATATCTAAATTTACCTTAATTAAAGTAAAAATAAGTTTAAGTAACAGGATAGACAACCAATTTGCTGTTTGAGTGATGATGGTTACCTTTGAAGGTACTCTAGTGGTCAGTTACTGTTGTTATGCTTCTTTAAACTTACCGACTTGTTTCAACTTATCGACCACCTCTGAGCCCGCCTCTTAAGCTGTCTTGACTAATATATGTCTGGTTTTATACCCTTTCTTGAAGCTGTGCATTTTTTGCCTCCATATTCTCTGCCAGATTATTTCACTCTCCTACGACCTTAATACACAGGAAATAGTTACCGCGGGTGTGATTCACGTGTTCCTTCAGCATCCATGTTTGTTTCCTTCTTCCTGCTCCTCATATTTTGCAATCTGTTTTCCGTGTCGACTCCTTTTTGTATTTTCAACGTCGTGATCATGTCTCTTCAGCAGATTCAGCTCCTTCCGTCTCTGCCTAATTCATGTCTTTCAGCTCAGAGAAAAGTTGCTCACCTTTATTTGTTCTCAGATTTCTTAGGCAGTGGAACATGTGGGGATTCCACCAGCGTGTGTACTAAACTTGTGGAAGATTGAGACACTTATGCACCATATGGGAATGTTAGGTAAGACACATATGCAACAGTTATGTATCCTTATTTCGAAACGTTTCGCCTACACAGTAGGCTTCTTCAGTCGAGTACAGAAAAGTTGATAGAAGCAGAAGAGACTTGAAGACGATGTAATCAGTCCATCACCCTTAAAGTTTTGAGGTGGTCAGTCCCTCAGTCTGGAGAAGAGCATTGTTCCAAAGTTTGAAACATCGTCTTCAAGTCTCTTCTGCTTCTATCAACTTTTCTGTACTCGACTGAAGAAGCCTACTGTGTAGGCGAAACGTTTCGAAATAAAGATACCTAACTGTTGCATGTGTGTCTTACCTAACAATCTGTCGGTATTTTATACCATTTTAATGTTCACCATATGGGAATCTTTATTTAGGAAACGTTTCGCCACACAGTGGCTTCATCAGTCCAATACAAAACAGAGAGGTGCAAGAAGAGGAGGAGATTGAGGTAATCAGTCCCTCAGCCTGGAGTCGATGTGTTCAGTCCATCAATCTTGTAGAATGTACAGCATAGGTATGTATGTATGTATAATGTTCGCCAAGACCGTAGTCCTGGCACGGGTCTCAATCTTGCGATGACCCGTCTCTGGCTCCCGAGGGAGAAAGGTTTCTACAATGATGCGACATATGCTGTTCAAGCACTCTTCTGGTCAGTTCAACTGGTGCATCTCATAAGCGACAACACAGTATGTACTCCTAACTATGGACACTAGCGAGGAGGAGGATATGTCGTTATCACAGGTAACAGCTTGTCTGGTTCGTTGACTCCATGGTACACTAGTGTGGCTGCAGTCATCTCTGAGTCCTCTTGGGGAAAGGGAATATCACTCCTAGTTGCTGCGGAGTGTCTCAGTAACTTCGCACTCCAGAAGATAGTGTGTTAGGGGCCGCTGAACGTGGGACAGTACTGGCAAAATCTCCTCAGCCTTGTCTACCTTCATTTTGGGCTGTGGGAAAGCCCAAACGAACCGATGGATGGCGGTACACTGCGCTCTGGACCAGCTTCTATCATATGGAGGGGTTTTCTCCCTGAGTCGCTTGCTCGGTACCACTGTTGAGATGGGGTATCACCTAAGACCCCCCCCAATAAGTTTCATGGCTCTGGCAGCCACCAGTTTGGTCTGTCGTGGGCTGTTTGGGACAGTAATCCCAACATGTGGATAGTCTGTTGCTGCCTTGGCTGCATCATCTGCCGCCTCATTTCCCGGATGCCAGCATGGCTGGGGATCAGTTCAATGTCGATCTGTTACCCTGAACTTCTAAGGCTGTCATTATGCTCGGATCGATGTGATTAGGTGAACATTTGTCCTGTGGTTGAGGATGGGAGAGGGCATTGATTGCAGAGGTGGAATCACATGTATGACAGGTCGGAGTCGATGTCGTAGGGCATGTGACAATGCCTACTGAATCGCCCCCAGCTCAGCTTGAAGGATCGTTGCAGTGGTCAGGGAGTCGCCAGCCTTTTTGTGTAACCATTGTGGTACAGTCCAGCTGCTGCTCTCTTCGTGTCAGGGTCGACAGAACCATCTGTGAAATACACTGCACATGTGCCTCCCTCTGCCAGTGTCATGCTTGTCTCAGCATGATTGGTGAGGGTGTCCTGACTGCAGAGACGCTTAGAGATGGGTAGCTGCATGATGCAAACATCGGCTGGATCTGGGCGCCATGGAGGTGGTGGATGGTACCCAGCAACAGGAAGGTCACAACTCTTCTCAAGGAGTAGTTGTATAGGCAGCAGCTTCGCCCAGCAGCACAAAACGAACGAATCCAGGAGTAGTCCGTGAAGAGTGTGGGATCTTGTCATGGTTGCCAATATCCGTCTCCTTAGTTGGATACCTTGCTGCCGGTGCAGAATCGTGGCCACTTTTCAGGCGTTTATGTATCTTAGTCTGTCAGCCAAGGAAGGAAGCCGGGCCTCAGATCCGAGACATCTGTGTTGGTCCAGAGGGGGGGCCCCAAGCATAGTTTATCGCCTGATTTTGTATGACCTCCACCCTTTGCCTGCTCTGCGGGAAGAGATGAGCTAACGCCGGTGCACCGTAGTCAATGAGCGAGCGTATAGCTTGTATATAGTACAAGCGAAGTACATCTTTACTTGCCCCTGCACGGTGCCTCGTCAGGGCTCTCATGGCGTTGAGTCTGGAGGAGCACGTGACCTGACACACTCGGCCTGTTTCTGAAAGGTCAGTTTTTTATCAATGTAGATTCCCAGGTACAGGTAGGAGCCTGTCCACTCAAGTGTATACCTGAATACGTAATCTTTTCCCACAGGTTTCTGGTCCCTTGAACATCATTGCAAGAGATTTCTGGGCCGAGATCTTGAGGCCTATTTCTTGCAAGACTGCATAATTTAAAGGTCCAGAGCTCGCTGAGCCTGTCGTTCTAAATTGCCTTTCCCATTCACTACGATTGCAAGATCATCAGCAAGCTGAGGAGCTGTATACCACAAATGAAAGGGAAGACTCACAAGTTCCTGCATAAGGATGTTAAACAGGGTAGGCCCTGAGCACACCTTTGTGGCGTACCTTTTTCCCCCGGGGTTTTAAAGGAAGAGTAGTGTCCCTGAAAGCTGACACAAGCCTGCGTGCCCCTAAGGTAGGACTCTGTCCAAACCAGGAGGCGTCCTTTGATTCCCTTCCGAGCTAGTATTGCCAGAATTGCTGTGGGGCTGGCTAGTTCAAATGCCTTTTCAAGGTCGAGGTAGACGACGATACTAGGTTTTTTGTTACTATCAGCAATCTGGCTTAGTAGAGTGGTTATGCACTCTGCTGTACCCACTCCTTTGGTGAAGCCAAATATGTGATGATGAGGGGGTCCCAAGTTTCCATAGGAGGCGGTTAAACACCATCCTCTCGCGTCTTGGCTAAGCAGCTGGTCGGGATATTGGTCTCATACTGCCTGGGTCCTTGGGCTTTGGAATTGGTACGATGGTAGCTTTCTTCCAAGCTGCTGGGAGTGTCCTGGCCCTCCACGACTTGTTAATGACGTCTAGTATGGCCTCCCGCCCCACTCTCCCCAGCCCGTGCTATCATGGAGTACGTAACACCATCGATGCCCGGGGCAGTATCACCTGTGTTCTTAATGGTACGTCGGAGTTCCAAGTCCATGGGTCTTCATCAGTCACATTTTTCCGACTCACATGCAGCTTGTATCGTTAGCTGGCACTGGGCAGAAGTTTCCATCTGTATATTCCAGATGTCCTGTGGGAGCTGAGTGGAGGCCCCCCTGGAAGTGAAAAGCTCCACTAGTTTCTCAGCTTCCTGGGATGGGTTCGGGTGTGCTGGTGGCCTCGGTTTGCTCTTGCCAGTTGCTATGTTGAGCTTACCCCATATCTCAGTTAAAGGGGGTGTGATGCCCGAATGTTTTAGCACCACTCCAGCCATTTCTCAGTTTTTACTCAGAGAGAGAGAGAGAGGGAGAGAGAGAGAGGAGGAAGGGGATGAGAGAAGAGAGGAGAGGAGAGGAGGAGAGGAGAGGAGAGGGGAGGAGAGGAGGAGAGAGAGTGAATGACTGCTAAAGAGTGCTGACAATGCTGATGAACTTTCTCTGCCTGGTACGCTGATAGCTTCCTGATGTTGATGCGGTGGACTGCTGCACCCCGCTGTAGAACACCAGGCTTTTGTGATGCTCTGAGTATTCTTTTCTTGCCGATTGCGCCTGGGTTAGAAAAGGTTAGCGTGGGTTTTAGCCGATCGTTTTAGAAAGTTTTTGGACCCCTCCTGAAAATCCTTTGGAATCTTGGCCCCTCTTGTCCCCTGGGGAGAAAAATGGGGAAACCTGTTAGATAGTTTGAAAGGTTGGGACCCCCTCAAAGTTCCTGGACATCAGTTGTTTTTTCCCATGAGGGCCACTGGGAGGCTTTGAGAAGGTGGTCAGGGAAAGCACCACAAAGGTGGGTGGGGTTCCCATTGGCTTTGCATTCTTACCCGGAATAATCGTGAGGAGCCCCCGGTGTGTGGGGGCTCCAGGAGCATTTGGTTGTGAGTTTTGGGGTTGCCCGCAATTGGTTGATGTGCGTTGATTGGGAAATCTCCACCCACAAAAATACACTCATTTCGTGCTAGTGGGAGGAGCTCTGCAATGTTGAGGGGTGTGTCTTGGGTTCTTGTAGATGTTATAGATGGTAATGGGCGCCCCAGGTATGTGCACAAGGATGGCCTGTACCTCGACATCTCCCCACAGTCCCCCAGGGTTGGCTATAACCTCGTGAGGTATTGTATTGGATACAAAAACAGCTGTGCCTCTGCAATGAATGCCCGGGTTTCCATGTGCCGAAAATACCCAGCAAAAAACCCGGGGAGTCTTTGGGGACATAGTCGGGACAGTCAGAGTTTCTTGCAGCAAGACGATGTCAACCCGATCCCGAATTACTGCCTCCAGCAAGAGGTGCTGTTTGCTCCTTAGGCCCTGGATGTTCCATTGTAGGACCTTGAGGATGTGATTTGGTACCGAGGTTATTCCATCGCTCTTGTTTCCTGAGCTGGAGACTGAGTCCTGCCCGCTCTGAGAACCTGCAAATTCATGGCATCCACTGTCTCCTCCTCGGTCAGTAAGCACACTCAGGAGCGTACTGACCATCTGACGGAATGTGCTCTGTTGTTCCGTGGAGTTGATTGTGTTGCAAATACGATCTGTGAACACCTTGAGTGCTACGAGATCCTCCCTGGTGAGGGACTGCTTTGGGGTTGGGTTTGAAACAGTGGATATTATCTGGCCTGTTGTGGTCTTTAGGGACTGCTGAGGGTTGGGTTTCTTTATGTATGCACCGTGGTCTGTTTTTCTGTATACCAGGTTGGGTAGCCGGGATCTGCTGGTGAGGTGCCAGTTGAGTCTGCAAAGCGCCTGTGCCGGGTAAGGAGTGCCTACGTTGTCGTGCTATGGCCGGTAGAGGCTCGTTTAGTGCCGCCTGCTGATCGCATTGATCAGATGTACCCTGCTGACGCCTCCTGTTCCTCTTGTTTGTTTCTTAGTTGAGGTAGGGGTGCAGGAGGTTCTTGACCTTGACTCCTGGTTGAGGCTTCGAGGGTTGGGAATTCCTGGGCATTGACTTGGGTTAGCTGCTGAGAGATCTGCAGTATGGCAGGGTTCTCTGCACCCATCGTTTGCTGAGTGTGATGATCCATCGTAGCCTGTTGCCGAGTTTTTGGCGTCTTCCAGACTCCTTGAATTCTGGCGAGCCTCTCGGGGCATCGAGGATTCCAGGCATGGTGCTTCTGTCTGCAGTTCGGGCATTGTGGAGTGGGTGGCGATGCATTTTTCAGCTTGGTGGTGCATTCCTCGGTAGGGTGGTGCTGGCTGCAGACACCGCAGATTGCTCTGTTCGGACAGAGTGCACCCAGGTGTCCATAACGCTGACACTTGAAACAGCGAACTGGTTCTGCTGTGAAGGTCCTGACAAACGTAACCTGCCCCGAGAACCGAGGTTCAGCTGGGATGGCAGTGGGCCTACATGCTGAAAAGAGGACCTATCGGGGTTTGGGGCGTTTTCCTGCCGTCTTTGCCTTGAGACGTTGAGCTGACACCCCACTGGGGTGTGCTGCTAAATGCCTCGATGGACAATCATCAGCAGGTATGCATCACTACACCCTTGGTGATCTTTGCCCGAGTCCATTCCTCCAGGGTGAATGAGCGATCTGTCTCCATGACTCTCTTCAAGGTGGTATACATTTCCTTGTTGAGAGGGGGTCAATATTGGTTCTCCCCCCAAGTTGAACCATCTTGAACTTCAGGTTGTCGTGGGTTCCAGGTATGAAACAACGCCCTAGTGGGTTCTGTGGTCCCCGTAAGACTTCACCTTGAATTTGCCAGGTCGGCTGAGCTGGTTTGCCTGCTCCTTGGACGGACGGCTCTTCTTGTTGTCCACAGTGTTCCATCCCTCTTGGTTTTTGGGGGGTGGGGTGTTTATTTCCTCCCCTGTTTCCATTGTCGCTGGCTCCATGGTTGGAACTGTCAGATCTGCTACAATGTTGAGCGGATCTTCCCCCTTCCTCTCGCAACTTCTTCGCTAGAATTGCGTCCCACATTTCCGAATCCGAGTCCTCCGTCGTGTTTATGGAGCATCGTGGCCTCTTCTTTTCGGCAGAAGCCATGTGCCTATCTTGTGATAAGGTAGTGAAATCCGTGAATTGTGTGTGTGAACCGAGTCCGTTGAGTGCCTTCAGTAAAAAGTTCTTCCATAGGCCATAGACGTGGCTTATAAAACTGTAGTTTGGTGAGGCGAAGCAGGGGGGGGGCGGGGGCATAGTGGTACCATCCACTAGTCGAAGTAGGTCTTCGTCCAAAGGTTTGGACAAGTTGAGAATTCTTTGTATCAGATCCCATGATGATGCAGTGTCTGACAGTTGTGATGAATGGTTTTTAAAACCGACAAGTTGAAGATTGAGACACTTATGCACCATATGGGAATCTTTATTTAGGAAACGTTTCCCCACACTAGTGGATGGTACCACTATGACCCCACCTCCCCTGCTTAGCCTCACCTGGACTACAGTATATAAGCCACGTCTACGGCCCCATGCTGTACATTCTACAAGATTGATGGACTGAACCATCGACTCCAGGCTGGGGACTGATTACCTCAATCTGTCCTCTTCTTGCACCCCCCTCTGCTTTGTATTGGACTGATGAAGCCACTGTGTGGCGAAACGTTTCCTAAAAAATTTGTTTTTCCCAATGGTCCCTAAGTGCTCAATCTTAAACTTGTGGGTTTTTCAAAATCATTCATAAACAAACTAAACTTGTACCCTTGTAATGATGGCTGATACTAAAACATGTAAAAAGACTTTAAAATTCGGGACCACCCCAAAAGTTAAGACCTGTATAAAATCACGGGCTTTAAAATACCCCCAGCAAAAAACCCCCATGAATTTAAACCTTTAGGTAGGTAGGTAATGTTGATGAAAGAAGAGGGCGGTTGGAAAGGCAACGACGATGAATCGCCAAAAAACTTTTTAAAAGTTTTTAGTCTTCTTTAAAAACATGAAAAATGGAAGTTACTGAGCTGAAAAAAAGTGGTGTGTGGGGTGTGTGTGTGTGTGTGTGTGTGGTGGGGTTGTGTGTGGGGGTGTGTGTGTGTGTTTTGTGTGGGGGGGGAGCGGAGCGAGTGAGCGTAAAAAAAATGTCATCACTAAAAATTGAAAGTAATACTCAATACTTTTTTTGTTGTGACCCGAGGTCTTTTAATTGGCCCCCTTGTTTTAAAAGAAAATGGAATTCGACTGTTTGACTAGAGAATTGAACTAAATACTAAAGGGTTACATTTAACAAATTTGTTTTCCCAATGAGGCTTTAGTTAGATTGAAGAGTGCTAATCAAAATTTAAAATTTTTTCATCAGTGAGCCCTATAAACTCTGACACGATCCCAAAAATTTTTTTGGGGCCCCAAAACCCAACCCCCCCCCCCCCCCCCCAACCCAAAGAAGTCTTTTTCCCCAAAGGGCCCACGCATTTTGATCCAAAACCCCTACAAATGGAATTTCACATTCTTTTGAAACCCCAGAAAAAAAATTCCCTCTATCGCATGTTTTAAAAAATTGTGGGAGTCTGGGGAAAAAGGGACATTTTCCCAGTCATTAAAATTATGAATAAGCTTCATTCAGTAAAGGGACAGTAAAGCATTTCGCTTTAAGAGTTTGACTGATAGCAGTGACCTTTATCCCCGAAAGCTGGGGCCCGGATAAACCCGGGTTTTTTGGTTTCGTACTTGAATTGCGTGCGGCCAGCTTTAAAAAGCCTAGTTGATCCCCCCTTTGGGATCCACCGGAGGGCCTGGTCACGGACCGGGTCTGGGGCTTTGGGATCCCCGGAAGGGCCCTCCAGGTAAAGGATCACAATACTGCATGTGTCTTCTTGGATTACGTAGTATTTTTTTCCCAATTTTCAAAAAAAAGGGAAAAAAATCGTAAACCACAGAAAAAAACAAATTTTTTTCTCAAGGTACGGGTTCTCCCCCCTTTAAATTTTCCCCCAATTTAAATTTTCATAAAAAAACTTGGACATTAATCAGTCATTGAAATTTTCCTTTGAAATCTGACACAAAGAATTTGACGAGTTTTGGCTCCCAAGAGGAAAAATTTTGAACCCCTTGTGCAAAAATTTGGGTACTTTATTCCAGAAAAAAAAGATACTTGTTGCAAAAGTTTTCTTTTTATCAATTTTGTTGGTTCTCAAAAACCATTTATCCAAAAATTTTTGGTTTTCCCAGTGGGCCACCGAAAAAATGATCTACTCATGAAGACGCCTTTCAGCTCCCCCCGCTTTCGAAAAACCCATGAATAAAAAACGCTGGAACGGATTTTAAATTAAAAAATTAAAAACCCACTCCCCAAAGGGTAGAAAGGAATGGAAGGACCTGGGAGTGTTTAATGTAAAAAATATTTTACATTAATATGGTGTTACTACCCAAAACCACAATAAAAAGGTAGGCGGAAAGGGTTTTTAAACCCTTTCAAGAGAGCCAAAAACCAATGAAAATGGGAAATTCCCCTCTCCGGGACTGACATATTACATTTTCACAAAAAACCCCCCTGTCAAGACAGCCAAAATCACTTGTGTTGGAAAATTTACAGATACACTATTTTTTTGGCTTGGGGAAAATTAAAGATTTTAAAATTTAAAAAAAAAAAAAGGGGAAAGCTTGAAGCCCCTTTGAGCGGGAACTCCCTTTGGAATGTTACGAAAAAAGTTACTTGAAAATTATTTGTTTGGAAAATTTTTGTAAACACACTTATCACAAAGATGTACTTTTTTGAAAAGAAAAAAGGACAAAGTGCAAAAAATGTGACATTTATTGTGGAAAACGTTTCGCTCCCCCCAGGACTTTATAAAAGCCTTTGGGAAAAAAAATTTCCAGGGACCCAGATGTGCCTTGTTTTGTTTGAAATGGCTTGAAAAGCTCCTGGAGAGCAAAAACGTTGCCAAAATAATGTCACATTATTTTGAAAGTTTTGGTCCTTTTACTTTAAATTTTGTCGGTAATTCACCAACTTTTTTTACAAGATGTACTCTTTTGGGCCTAAGATGTACTGTTGTACTCATTGGTAGAAATCGAATTTTTTTGCGCTCATTTGTTTTGAATAAACTAATTGTTTTAATTTTTTTCTTGTACCAAAAACATGTTGTTTTTCGCCTTGCGGGGGCCCCACTACAGCAATAGCCTGGTGGGCCCCCAGAGGACCCCCGGGGCTAAAGGCCCCGGACTCCGGGAAAGTAAAAAACTCGGAACTCACCCCAAAGGTAAATGCCCCGTACCATGATGAGGGTGGGGACGAATTTTGTCACCTTTGAAAAAGCTCTTGTCCCCCATTTAAAACCCCCTTAAAATGGGGGAAAGGGGTTTCAAAAGCCTTTACCCACCACTTAAAACCCCACATACATGTTTTAAACAGTAAAAAGGACATTTAAAATTTGGGCCCAAAGTGGGGGGAACCAGTTATACGAGGGAATTTTCATTACTTATTTTCACTAATGGTTAGAGTAAGTGGGGAAAAACCTTTTTACACTTAGGAAAGGGTTTTTCCACGTACTGGAGTGATTTTTGACTGGGGTTTATAGTGCAGCTCCAAAAAGCAGGGAAAAATGAAATTTTGGGTAATAACACTCATAAAAAGTCCACTTTTAAACTTGCTGGTTCATCCCCGGCCAAAAAGGGTTTTCGTATTTTAAATCCGCGTTTTGCGCTTTCCCCGAAAATGGCAGTGGTGGGCTGGCCCCTCACCTGCCCGGGTTTTGTCTCCTTAAAATCTCTCCCACCTGGCTCTTCTTGCCCGGCCCCTATCTCGTCCTATTTTTTTTTTTAAATGCCCATGGCTGAGACCTTTCTGACACTTTGAACCACACTCCCCCCTACCATTTGGGTAAGACCCCCTTTTGACACTGAACCCAAAACTCCACTCTACCATGGCTAAGGGCCCATTTGGGCACTCTGAAAAAAAAAACCCCTCCCCCCTCTAAACCCTGGCTAAGACCCCTTTTGATACTTTACCCACAAAACTCCCCTCCACCAAAGGCTAAGCCCCCCTTTTGGGCACTGGGGCCCACACACTCCCCAATTTAAACCCTGGCTAAGGGCCCTTCTTACACCTGGAACCCCCACCTCCACTTACCATGGCAAAAAAACCCCTTTTTGACACTGACCCCCACCACTCCACTCTACCATGGCAAAAACCCCTTCCCGGGCACTCTGAACCACAAAACTCCACTCTACCATGGCTAAGACCCTTCTGATCTGACCCACACACTCCCCCTACCTGGCTAAGACCCTTCTGACACTGACCCAAACACACCCACGACCAAGGCTAAGACCCTTCTGACAATGACCCCCACACTCACCTACCATGGGCAAAAAAACCCCTTCTGACACTCGAACCACCACACTCCACTCTAAACCCTGGGGTAAGGGCCCTTCTATACTGACCCCCAACTCCACTTTTTCCATGGCTAAGACCCTTCTGACACTGACCCACACACTCCAATTTTACCATGGCTAAGCCCCTTTTGACACTGACCCACACACTCCACTTTACCATGGCTAAAACCCTTCTGACACTCGAACCACACACTTCCCACTACCATGGCTAAGAACCCCTTTTATACTTTACCCCAAACCCCAAAACTCCACTCTACCATGGTAAAACCCCTTTTGACCTGACCCCCCCCCCACCAAATCCCCTCTACCATGGCTAAAACCCTTCAAAACTGCCACACACTCCACTCTACCATGGCTAAAAAACCCCTTTTGACACTCCCGAAAACCCCCACCAATCCACTCTAAACCCTCTAAGACCCTTTGGGTAAGGGCCCACAAATCCCCTCTAATGGCTAAGGGCCCTTCTGACACTGACCCCCAAAACTCCACTCAAAATGGGGTAAGACCCTTCTGACACTGAACCCCCACACCCCCACTCTAAAAATGGCTAAGACCCTTTCTGACACTCTGAACCCCCCACCCCCCCTCCCAAACCCCTTTTAAACCCCCACCCCCCCAACCCTTGGGGTTTAAAACCCTTCTGAACTGGGCCCCCACACTCCACTTTCCCCATGGCTAAGGCCCCTTTTTGACACTCTGAACCACACACTTTCCCCCTTCTACCCTGGCCCAAGACCCCTTTTTGATACTGACCCCCCAAAAACCCCCTTACCAAAGGGTAAGACCCTTCTGACACTACCCACCCCACTCCGCTCTACCATGGCTAAAACCTTCGGGCACTCTGAAAACCCCAAAACCCTTTTCCCCTCTACCCCTGGTAAGACCCTTCTGGGCACTGGGCCCACACACCCCTCATGCACAGCAACAGCAGAACAAGAAAAACAGTTGTGTACTTTCACCCTCCCCCGGGAAGGGGTTTTCTTTTTGGCAACATCAGTTAGGTTTTGGTTTTTGGGGGGGTTTTAAAACCTAAACAACTTTCACGCGGGGCATTAAAGCTGCTGCTCTGTTCACCACCCAAAATAGGGATTAAAATAAACTCAGTTTTACATTCGCGAGAAAAAAACACCTCTCAATGTATATACCCTGTGATTTATTGTAATTTTTGAGATTAATATATATTTGTGATTTTTTTTAAATTGATATAGGTTTAAAAAAAAGTTGTGTTTTTTTTCGCCTCCCAAAATTTTGCTGTGACTCCTTTCCCCAAAAAATATTTTTTTTTCATTATTTAAAAAAATTATTTTCCCAAAATTTAGGGAAAAAAGCAGGGAGAAAATGGTTATGAGCATCGACAAGCATACGAACCGCAAAAAAAAAAATTGAATCGAGGCAAATAACATCGTTGGGCCGTCATAAAGCAGTTGCAAAAAATTTGGTTGAAAGGCAAAAATGCAGAGGTTAAACCCCTAATTTTTTACTGGGGGGAAAAATGAAAGGGCAAGGGCGTAATCGGGAAACAGCCGTTTTTAAAAATAGCTGGAGTGGGGAGATGTGACACACAGGGGGCGGCTGGAAACGGTACAAAGAAGAGGGACAATGCACGCAAAAACAAGGGGCACTAAACAGCGCAAACCAAGGGGGGCATAAAAAAAAGCCAAATCGAGAATTTTCATAAACACAACACAAAAAAGACACCATAAAATTTAAAAAAGAAGCATCATAAATACAAGGACTTTTCCCGGCGACCAAAGGTTTTTTGCTATTGGGGGCCTTCTTCCCACATTCCAAAATATTTTTTTGGGACTTTGAAGTACCTTCCCCTCGCTTCAAATTTTTACTTTAGGGGCACCTCTGTTATTATTATTAAACCGGTTTTTTGCTTATTTTGTATTAGAACTGATGAAGGCTCAGTAACAAGGGGGTCCTTTTTTTAAAAAATCACAGCCTTGGGGGGGGGGTGATCTTGGGGATGGAGATCCCGGTCCCAATTTTATCTTTAAAAGGGCTTTTACATTGTCCCGGCAGTGGGTTTTCCGACATCATCTAAATACGGGAAAGTTGGGAATTTAAACTGGGGTTGTTGGGGGTAGTCTTATAAATTACTGTGGGCCCCTGGTGCACCTGCACTTCGGTGGGTTTCTGACTTTGAAAGTTTGAGGGGGCCCCCCTCAGGTTTCTTTCCCTGCGTAAAAATTTTCGTGTTTTTTTCCCGCTTCAGAGAATACATGTTAAAAATTTTAGACCTTCCCCGGGAGTTTAATAAATGCCATCAACACTGAACAGTACTCCACGAGAGGAAAAATTTAATTTTTAACAGCCAAAAATCAGTAGCAGATTTCTCTTTTTTCGTAAAGGGTTTTTTTTCCACATGACATTTGTCAAACTTTTACAAAAATTTTCCCCTTTTTTTGTTCTCTAAAACAGCAGGTCAGCTGAAAAATTATTACACCCCGGATCTTCGTATCTGTATTCGTTTTGTTTGGTGTTTTCCTCTTTTATTTGTTCCCCTTTTTAGCTCGGTTTTTTTTTTTTTTTTCCATTTCTGAACAAAATGGGAATTTTTTCCCATGTTTTTAAAACCCCAGAACGGGGGGGAAATTTTTAAACCAAAGGCGAGCAAGTCGTAAAACCCCCCAGGCCAAATGCCCTTGGGCCCTTGCCCACTGGAAGAAATTTGTTTATATCCCCTTTTTTAATGAAGGTATCGTCAAATGACAAAACCTTCATGCCTCCCGGAAAGGGGAAAAAATCGATTTTTAAAACAAAATGCAGCAAGATTTCCCAAACTTTTATAGGGTCTTTGGTACAATATGTCTTTGAAGAAAACCAAAAAAAGCCCGATGTTCTCTACAAAGGACTTGGCGAAGATCTTTTTGTCATAGGGGGATTTTACACACAGTGAGGGCGTAGGTTTTAAAAAAGAGTGGGCAAGTGATTTTTACTTTTTTGACTTGAAGATTTAAAAGTACCCGGAAAACTTAAGTGTAATGAAAAAACTTGTCCCTGCTCATTAATAACCTACGTGAGACAGAAACGCAAGATTAATTAATCTGTTTTTTCGATCCCCTTCTGGGGTCCTCTTCAGCAGAAAAAGGAAAACCCCGAAGGGGATCGAAATAAACGAATCAAACAAACCCCGGGTGTTTTTGTCTCCCTGGGGTTATTATTTAGCAATATGGGGTAGGGTTAAAAAAAAAAATCCAGCATTTTGAAAAAAAATTTAAAAACTCATTTCTCCAAGACACGACCCCCACGCCTTTTTCTGTTTCTTTTCCTCAACAGTGGGCATACTGTAGATCAAAAAATTTTAAAAACTTTAACCCTGGGCCCCCTAACCCTTTAGATGCCTTCCGTGTCCCGGAAAGTGTTTCCCGTTTTTGTAAAATTCCCCCCCCCTTCATGTAACGTACATTAACATTTACTTTCCCTGAAAGTCCCAAAAAGGTGACTTTTAAAGATTCTTCTGTTGGGCTCGGTGGAAACCTCCTTTTTTGTTGGCCTCAAGAGTATTGGGGGATGTTGTATTTATAATTACCATAAATTCAAAAACCCCCCCCGTTCCCTGATTTATTTAACCCAAACTGTTTTTTTACGGGTTTTTTTGAATCAATGCAGAAAGGGGGCCGAGAAACTCGGGAATTTTGGGCCTAGAGTGAGGGGGGTGGAGGAACCCGACTTAGGGGGTCTACAATCCCTAAACCTCAGTCCGACCCTACCCCGGTGTTTACCAGGAGGGTGTTAGAAGTCACCGCCCCCCCAGTTCAGTTTCAGGGTCAAGGTTCCGTGGGGTGGATGGGGCTTTTTCCCAACCCGGTATTTGGGGCTAGCCGCGCGAAACCAACATAAAACATCAAAAACCTGGCTACTCGAGCAAAACTTGAGAAAATTGTTTAAATTTCTTCTTTTGGTTTACAACCCGGAGTCCCGTTGGTAATTTTCCCCCTATGTATGAAAGGGGGATATTGGGAAAAGGGCTTGGTTTTTTACACCCAACCGAGCTTCACCCCAGTGTACTTTTCTACATCCTTGCTTTTCACGTGGGTTTTTTTTGTAACGCCCCGTCAAACCCCTTAAAAATTTATGGGACAGATTTGCGTGTGCAGAATTTTTAAACCCCAAACTTAAAAAATTTTTCCGGGGTCGCGGAAATCATTTGAAAACCCAACGAAAAAAAATTTTTTTTTCAATTTTGTTTTTTTTAAATTTTTAAAATTTTTTTTTAAAAATTACCTAAAATAATTTTTGTTGGATTAGGATAAAAATTTTAAAATGCGCTCGTTATAATAAAGGGTTTGGAAAGTTTTCTTTAAAGGGTTCCCTTTTTTTAAAAAAATTATTAAAATTTTTTCATTAAAAGAATTGAGAAAAAATTTTATCTTTAAACGTATAAGAGAAAAATTTTTGAAAGGACTTAATTTTTTAAAAGGTTCTTACCAGTTGATCAATTTTACCTATTCGGCACAAATATATATATATATATATATATTATATATATATATATATATTATATATATTATTATATATATATATATATATATATATATATATATATATATATATTATTATATATATATATATATATATATATATATATATATATATATAATGTCGTGCCGAATAGGCAGAACTTGCGATCTTGGCTTAAATATCAACGCTCATCTTGCCATATAGGACAAGCGAAAATTTGTGTATGCAATAATTTCGCCAAAATCATTCTGAACCTAACGAGAAATATATATTTCACTGTGTTTGTTTAGTATTAAATTATTGTAGACAAATCTAAAATATATTTAGTTGGGTTAGGCTAAAATAAATTTTTCTTGTTATAATAAGGTTAGGTAAGTTTTCTAAGTTCCTTTTGGTGCAAAATTATAAATTTTTACATCAACATTAATGAAAAAAATATATCTTTAAACGTATAAGAGAAAATTTTAGAAAGGACTTAATTTTAAATGAGTTCTTGCTAATTGACCAGTTTTACATATTCGGCACGACATATATATATTATATATTATATTATATATTATATATATATATATATATATATATATTATATAGAGAGAGAGAGAGAGAGTAGTACTCATTTTTCACCAAAGGTAAGTTAGTAACCTCGCAGATCATTTCAGACATTGAAATAATTTCTGTTTCTAATTCTCATATTCAATATATACAAGGACATAAATCAGAATTTTGTAATATCCTTTATTGATGATTGAAAGTGACTGCCATCGAAGACACGAGGAATCTTCAGTAGGATATATTAAAGTCTCCCAAGAGGTCTCAGACAACACTGATGTTCAGTGAGTACAAGTTTCAGTTGCTCTGTAATGGTAGTATGGTAGAAATAGACTCAGATCATTCAGTAACGTGAAAGTTTCATGTGCGAGACTTGGGAGTAATAATGTCAGAAGAAATATTCAAGGATCACAACAATGTTGTCATTGCTACCTCAAGGAAAATGATATCCTGGATAACTAAAGCGTTCAAGACAAGAGACGCTGAGCCAATGATGCTTTTCAAGTCACTTGTTCTCTCCAGGCTGGAACACTGATGTATAATAAGAGTCACCTTTAAGACAGGCAAGATTGCTGAGCGGGGAAACGTAGAGAGAACTTTCACTCTCTTATACTCTCAAACCCTTGTGGTTTAGCGTTTCTTTCTGATTATAATAATCTTGTACACTCAGACATCGAGACTGTTGGGAACACTAGTTGGTAGGAAAGATACTTCATAATGTTCACCTAGAAAATTCTGGAGGAACTAATTGAAACTTGCACGGAGGTAGGGGGGGGG
>NC_069490.1:19777245-19884854 GCF_026875155.1 Cherax quadricarinatus | reverse complement strand
TTTAAAACAAGGAAATAGTTACCGCGGGTGTGATTCCGTGTTCCTTCAGCATCCTTTTTTTTTCCCTTCTCCTGCTCCTCATATTTGCAATCTGTTTTCCCGTGTCGACCCCTTTTTTGTATTTTCAACGTCGTGTTCATGTCTCTTCAGCAGATTCAGCTCCTTCCGTCTCTGCCTAATTCATGTCTTTCAGCTCAGAGAAAAGTTGCTCACCTTTATTTGTTCTCAGATTTCTTAGGCAGGTGGAACATGTGGGGATTCCACCAGCGTGTGTACTAAATTTGTGGAAGATTGAGACACTTATGCCCCATATGGGAATGTTAGGTAAGACACATATGCAACAGTTATGTATCCTTATTTCGAAAACGTTTCGCCTACACAGTAGGCTTCTTCAGTCGAGTACAGAAAAGTTGATAAAAGCAGAAGAGACTTGAAGACGATGTAATCAGTCCATCACCCTTAAAGTTTTGAGGTGGTCAGTCCTCAGTCTGGAGAAGAGCATTGTTCCAAAGTTTGAAACATCGTCTTCAAGTCTCTTCTGCTTCTATCAACTTTTCTGTACTCCGACTGAAGAAGCCTACTGTGTAGGCGAAACGTTTCGAAATAAAGATACCTAACTGTTGCATGTGTGTCTTACCAAACCAATCGTCGGTATTTTATACCATTTTTAATGTTCACCATATGGGAATCTTTATTTAGGAAACGTTTCGCCACACAGTGGCTTCATCAGCCCCAATACAAAACAGAGAGGTGCAAGAAGAGGAGGAGATTGAGGTAATCAGTCCCTCAGCCTGGAGTCGATGTGTTCAGTCCATCAATCTTGTAGAATGTACAGCATAGGTATGTATGTATGTATAATGTTCGCCAAGGACCGTAGTCCTGGCACGGGTCTCAATCTTGCGATGACCCGTCTCTGGCTCCCGAGGGAGAAAGGTTTCTACAATGATGCGACATATGCTGTTCAAGCACTCTTCTGGTCAGTTCAACTGGTGCATCTCATAAGCGACAACCAGTATGTACTCCTAACTATGGACACTAGCGAGGAGGAGGATATGTCGTTATCAACAGGTAACGTTGTCTGGTTCGTTGACTCCATGGTACACTAGTGTGGTTTGCAGTCATCTCTGAGTCCTCTTCGGGAGGGAATATCACTCCTAGTTGCCTGCGGAGTGTCTCAGTAACTTCGCACTCCAGAAGATAGTGTGTTAGGGGCCGCTGAACGTGCTGACAGTACTGGCACATCTCCTCGCCTTTTTCTACCATCATCTTGGTGTGGGAAAGCCCAAACGAAGCCGATGGATGGCGGTACACTGCGCTCTGGACCGCTTCTATCTATGGAGGGTGTTCTCCCTGAGTCGCTGCTCGGTACCACTGTTGAGATGGGGTATCACCTAGACCTCCCCAAAAAGTTTCATGGCTCTGGCAGCCACCAGTTTGGCCCTGTTTTAGGCTGATTGGGACAGTAATCCAAATGTGGATAGTCTGTTGCTGCCTTGGCTGCATCATCTGCCGCCTCATTTCCCGGATGCCAGCATGGCTGGGGATCCAGTTCAATGTCGATCTGTTACCCTGAACTTCTAAGGCTGTCATTATGCTCAGGATCGATGTGATTAGGTGAACTTTGTCCTGTGGTTGAGGATGGGAGGGATTGATTGCAGAGGTGGATCAACATGTATGACAGGTCGGAGTCGTGTCGTAGGGCATGGGGACAATGCCTACTGAATCGCCACCAGCTCAGCTTGAAGGATCGTGCATTGGTCAGGGAGTCGCCGGGCCTTGTGTGTAACCATTGTGGTTTACAGTCCAGCTGCTGCTCTCTTCGTGTCAGGGTCGACAGAACCATCTGTGAAATACACTGCACATGTGCCTCCCTCTGCCAGTTCATGCTTGTCTCAGCATGATTGGTGAGGGTGTCCTGACTGCAGGAGCGCTTAGAGATGGGTAGCTGCATGATGCAAACATCGGCTGGATCTGGGCGCCATGGAGGTGGTGGATGGTACCCAGCAACAGGAAGGTCAAAAACTCTTCTCAAGGAGTAGTTGAAATAGGCAGCAGCTTCGCCCAGCGCACAAAACGAACGAATCCAGGAGTAGTCCGTGAAGAGTGTGGGATCTTGTCAGGTTGCCAATATCCTTTCTCCTTAGTTGGATACCTTGCTGCCGGTGCAGAATCGTGGCCACTTTTCAGGCGTTTATGTATCTTAGTCTGTCAGCCAAGGAAGGAAGCCGGGCCCTCAGATCCGAGAATACTGTGTTGGTCCAGATGGGGGCCCCAAGCATAGTTCTTATCGCCTGATTTTGTATTGACCTCCCCCCTTTGCCTGCTCTGGGGGAAAGAGATGAGCTAACGCCGGTGCACCGTAGTCAATGAGCGAGCGTATAGCTTGTATATATTTACAAGCGAAGTACATCTTTACTTGCCCCTGCACGGTGCCTCGTCATGGCTCTCATGGCGTTGAGTCTGAGTAGAGCACGTGACCTGACACACTCGGCCTGTTTCTGAAAGGTCAGCTTTTTATCAATGTAGATTCCCAGGTACAGGTAGGAGCCTGTCCACTCAAGTGCTATATCCTGAATACGTAATCTATTCACAGGATCTGGTCCCTTGAACATCATTGCAAGAGATTTCTCGGCCGAGATCTTGAGGCCTAGTTTCTTGCAAGACTGCATAATTAGGTCCAGAGCTCGCTGAGCCTGTCGTTCTAAATTGCCTTTCCCATTCACTACGATTGCAAGATCATCAGCATAGCTGAGGAGCTGTATACCACTATGAAAGGGAAGACTCACAAGTTCCTGCATAAGGATGTTAAACAGGGTAGGACTGAGCACACCTCCTTGTGGCGTACCGTTTTCCAGGGTTTTAAAGGAAGAGTAGTGTCCCTGAAAGCTGACACAAGCCTGCGTGCCCCTAAGGTAGGACTCTGTCCAAACCAGGAGGCGTCCTTTGATTCCCTTCCGAGCTAGTATTGCCAGAATTGCTGTGGGGCTGGCTAGTTCAAATGCCTTTTCCCAAGGTCGGAGTAGCCCGACGATACTAGGTTTTTTGTTACTATCAGCAATCTGGCTTAGTAGAGTGGTTATGCACTCTGCTGTACCCACTCCTTTGGTGAAGCCAAATATGTGATGATGAGGGGGTCCAAGTTTCCATAGGAGGCGGTTAAACACCATCCTCTCAGCAGTCTTGGCTAAGCAGCTGGTCAGGGATATTGGTCTCATACTGCCTGGGTCCTTGGGCTTTGGAATTGGTACGATGGTAGCTTTCTTCCAAGCTGCTGGGAGTGTCCTGGCCCTCCACGACTTGTTAATGACGTCTAGTATGGCCTCCCGTCCACTCTGCCCAGCCCGTGCTATCATGGAGTACGTAACACCATCGATGCCCGGGGCAGTATCACCTGTGTTCTTAATGGTACGTCGGAGTTCCAAGTCCATGAGGTCTTCATCAGTCACATCTTCCGACTCACATGCAGCTTGTATCGTTAGCTGGCACTGTGGCAGAAGATCCATCTGTATATTCCAGATGTCCTGTGGGAGCTGAGTGGAGGCTCCCCTGGAAGTGAAAAGCTCCACTAGTTTCTCAGCTTCCTGGGATGGGTTCGGGTGTGCTGGTGGCCTCGGTTTGCTCTTGCCAGTTGCTATGTTGAGCTTACCCCATATCTCAGTTAAGGTGGTGTGATGCCCGAATGTTGAGCACCACTCCAGCCATTTCTCAGTTTTTACTCAGAAAAGAGAGAGAGGGGAGGGGAAAGAGAGAGGGGAGAGGAGAGAGAGAGAGAGAGAGAGAGAGAGGGGAGAGAGGAGAGAGAGAGAAGAGAGAGAGAGGAGAGAGATGGAGAGGTGACTGACTGACTACAGGCATGCTGCACAATGGCTCTGAGTATTCCTTTTCTCTGCCGTAGGGTTACGCCTGTATAGCTTCCTAAAAGAGTTGATGCGGTGGTTCTGCTCCCGCACCTCGTCGTTGTAAACCACCAGTCTCTTTTGTGAGTGCGTCCTGCGTATTCTTTGGAATTGCGCACTCTGCTGCCTGGGTGAGAACAGTGATTAGCTCCTGTTCAGCCGTATCAGTCTTCAGATAGAGAGTATGTGGACCACCAGTCATGAAGATAATCCTGGAACACCTTCCAGTTGGCCCTCTTTACGTCCCATCTAGGGGGCCGCACAACTGGGGAGGCCTGTTGATGTTGAAGGTGGTGATCACTGCAAAGTGGTCAAATGACAAGGTGAGGATGAGTTTTCCCATGTGGCTCCTGCTGCGAGTTGTCTTGACCCGAAGGTAAGGTCGAGGCAGCCACCAACAGGTTTTGTGGGGGTCTCCATTGTTTAGAACTTTACCTCGGAATATCGTGTAGGAGCATTGCTGTGTGTCTGCAGCAGCATGGTTGCTGAGTGAGAGGTGCAGCATTGGGTGATGTGCGTTTTAAATCTCCACCCACAATAAAACACTCAGTGCGTGCTAGTGGGGGAGCTCCCGCAATGTTGAGGTGTGTCTTGGGTTCTTGTAGATGTTATAGATGGTAATGGGCGCCCCAGGTATGTGCACAAGGATGGCCTGTACCTCGACATCCTCCCCACAGTCCACAGGGTTGGCTATAACCTCGTGAGTATTGTATTGGATACAAATACAGCTGTGCCTCTGCAATGAATGCCGGGTCCATGTGCCGAAAATACCCCGCAAAAACCGGGTAGTCTTGGGACATAGTCGGGACAGTCAGAGTTTTCTTGCAGCAAGACGATGTCAACCCGATCCGAATTACTGCCTCCAGCAAGAGGTGCGGGTTTTCTCCTTAGGCCCCGGATTTTTCCATTGTAGGACCTTGAGGATGTGATTTGGTACCGAGGTTATTCCATCGCTCTTGTTTCCTGAGCTGGAGACTGAGTCCTGCCCGCTCTGAGAACCTGCAAATTCATGGCATCCACTGTCTCCTCCTCGGTCAGTAAGCACACTCAGGAGCGTACTGACCATCTGACGGAATGTGCTCTGTTGTTCCGTGGAGTTGATTGTGTTGCAAATACGATCTGGGGAACACCCTTTAGTGCTACGAGATCCTCCCTGGTGAGGGACTGCTTTGGGGTTGGGTTTGAAACAGTGGATATTATCTGGCCTGTTGTGGTCTTTAGGGACTGCTGAGGGTTGGATTTCTTTATTGTATGCACCGTGGTCTGTTGCTGTATACCAGGTTGGGTAGCCGGGATCTGCTGGTGAGGTGCCAGTTGAGTCTGCAAAGCGCCTGTGCCGGGTAAGGAGTGCCTACGTTGTCGTGCTATGGCCGGTAGAGGCTCGTTTAGTGCCGCCTGCTGATCGCATTGATCAGATGTACCCTGCTGACGCCTCCTGTTCCTCTTGTTTGTTTCTTAGTTGAGGTAGGGGTGCAGGAGGTTCTTGACCTTGACTCCTGGTTGAGGCTTCGAGGGGTTTGGGGAAATTTCCTGGGCATTGACTTGGGTTAGCTGCTGAGAGATCTGCAGTATGGAGGGTTTTTCTGCACCCATCGTTTGCGGTGTGATGATCCATCGTAGCCTGTTGCCGTGTTTTTGGCGTCTTCCAGACTCCTTTGAATTTGGCGAGCCTCTCGGGGCATCGAGGATTCCAGGCATGGTGCTTCTGTCTGCAGTTCGGGCATTGTGGAGTGGGTGGCGATGCATTTTTCAGCTTGGTGGTGCATTCCTCGGTAGGGTGGTGCTGGCTGCAGACACCGCAGATTGCTCTGTTCGGACAGAGTGCACCCAGGTGTCCATAACGCTGACACTTGAAACAGCGAACTGGTTTGCTGTGAAGGTCCTGACATCGTACCTGCCCCGAGAACCGAGGTTCAGCTGGGATGGCAGTGGTCCTACATGCTGAATGAGGACCTATCGGGTTGGTGCGTTGCCTGCCGTCTTTGCCTTGAGACGTTGAGCTGACACCACACTGGGGTGAGCTGCTACTGCCTCGATGGACAAACATCAGCAGGTATCGCATACTACACCCTTGGTGATCTTCTGCCCCGAGTCCCGTTTCCCCCAGGGTGAATGAGCGATCTGTCTCCATGACTCTCTTCAAGGTGGTATACATTTCCTTGTTGAGAGGAGTCAATATTGGTTTCTCCCTCAAGTTGAACCATATCTTGAAATTCAGGTGTCGTGATTCCAGGGATGAAACAAAAGCCCTAGTGGGTTTCTGTGGTCCCCGTAAGCTTACCTTGAATTTGCCAGGTCGGCTGAGCTGGTTTGCCCTGCTCCTTGGACGGACGGTCTTTTGTTGTCCACAGTGTTCCATCCCTCTTGGTTTTTGGGGGGTGGGGTGTTTATTTCCTCCCCTGTTTCCATTGTCGCTGGCTCCATGGTTGGAACTGTCAGATCTGCTACAATGTGAGCAGGATCTTCCTCTTCCTCTCGCAACTTCTTCGCTAGAATTGCGTCCCACATTTCCGAATCCGAGTCCTCCGTCGTGTTTATGGAGCATCGTGGCCTCTTCTTTTCGGCAGAAGCCATGTGCCTATCTTGTGATAAGGTAGTGAACTCCGTGAACTGTGTGTGTGAACCGAGTCCGTTGAGTGCCTTCAGTAACAGTTCTTCCATAGGGCCATAGACGTGGCTTATATACTGTAGTTAGGTGAGGCGAAGCAGGGGGAGGCGGGGTCATAGTGGTACCATCCACTAGTCGAAGTAGGTCTTCGTCCAAAGGTAGGACAAGTTGGAGAATTCTTTGTATCAAGATCCCATGATGATGCAGTGTCTGACAGTTGTGATGAATGGTTTTGAAAACCGACAAGTTGAAGATTGAGACACTTATGCACCATATGGGAATCATTATTTAGGAAACGTTTCGCCACACAGTGGCTTCATCAGTCCAATACAAAGCAGAGAGGTGCAAGAAGAGGACGAGATTGAGGTAATCAGTCCCTCAGCCTGGAGTCGATGTGTTCAGTCCATCAATCTTGTAGAATGTACAGCATAGGGCCGTAGACGTGGCTTATATACTGTAGTCAGGTGAGGCTAAGCAGGGGGAGGTGGGGTCATAGTGGTACCATCCACTAGTGTGGGGAAACGTTTCCTAAATAAAGATTCCCATATGGTGCATAAGTGTCTCAATCTTCAACTTGTCGGTTTTCAAAATCATTCATCACTACTAAACTTGTACTCGCATGTAATGATGGTCTGATACTGAACATGTGAAAGACATTAAATTAAAACCCCCTAAAATTAGCCCGTTAAAAATCACAGCTTTAAATAGCCCCGCACAAACCACCATGAAGTTATCCCTTTTGGAGGTGGTACTGTTATGAAAGAAAATGGCTGTGGAAAGGCAACGACGATGAATCGCAAAACTTCTCAAAGATTCTAGTTTTCTTTAATAACATAGAAAAAATGGAAGTTACTGAGCTGAAAGAAAGTGGTGTGTGTGTGTGGTGTGTGTGTGTGTGTGGTGTGGGGTGTGGGGTGTGGGGGTGTGTGTGTGGGTGTGTGTGAGCGTGAGCGAGTGAGCGTACAAAATGTCATCAGAAATTGAAAGTAATACTCAATACTTTTTCTTGTATGCTAAACCCCGAGGTCTGTAATTGGGACCCTTGCTTAAAGAAAATGGAATTCGCACTGATGACAGTAGAGAAGTAAAACTAAAAAACTGAAGTTACAGTACAACTCTTGTGTTCAATGAGGCATTAGTTAGACTGAAGAGTGCTAATCTAAATTAATTTTCATCAGTGAGACTATAAACTCTGACACGATCTCCAAAATTTCTGACAAAACCCCTTGACTTCGAAGAAGTCGTTCACAACATGGCCACGCACTCTGATCCAGAACCAGACTAAGGGAAATTTTCACATTCAATTGAAACACAGTAAAAAATTCTCTATCGCATGCTTTAAAAATTGTGGGGAGTCTGGGACACAGAAAATCATCCCAGTCATTAAAATTAGTGAAAAAAGCTTCATTCAGTAAAGGTGACAGTAAAGCAGTTCGCGTAAGAGCTAGACTATAGCAGTGCCCTTATACCCTAAAGCTAGGGCCGGATCAGCCGGGTTGTGTTTCGTACGTTGAATTGCGTGCGGCCAGCAGAAAGAGCCTAGTTGATCAGGCCCTTGATCCCCCGGGAGGCCTGGTCACGGACCGGGTGTGGGGGCGTTGATCCCCGGAATGCCCTCCAGGTAAAAGGATCACATTTTACTGCATGTGTCTTCATGGATTACACAGTATTTTTTAAACCCTTTCACTCAAAAGAAAAAATCAGTCAACCACAGAGAAACGATATGTTTCTCAAGGTACAGTTCTCTCCCTTATTTTCCAATCTTAATCTCATAAACAACATGGACATTAATCTGTCATTGTAATTCCTTTGTATCTGACACTAGAATTTGTACGAGTGTGGCTGCCACTGAGGATAAATGAGACACTTGTGCAACATTTGGGTATCTTTATTCCAGAATAAAGATACTTGTTGCACAAGTATCTTATTTATCAACTTGTTGGTTCTCGAAACCATTTATCCATAAATTTGGTCTTCCAGTGGGCCACCGAAAAAATGTATCTACTCAGTGAAGACAGACCTCAGCTAACCCGCTGTCGAGAAATCCATGAATCAAACGCTGGAACGGAGTTTAATATCAAACCACTCACCAGAGTAGAAGAGGAATGTGAAGGACCTGGGAGTGATAATGTCAAAATATTTTACATTTATACGGTGTTACTATCAAAACCACAATAAAAATGATAGGCTGGACGACTTTAAAACCTTCAAGAGATGCCAAGCCAATGATAATACGGCACTTCTGCTCTCCAGACTGACATATTACAGTACACTAATAACCCCTGTCAAGACAGCCACAATCACTTGATGTGGAAAATGTTACAGATACACTATTTTTTTGGCTTGTGGAAATTGAAGATCTTAAATTACTGGGAAAGCTTGAAGTCCCTTGAGCTGAACTCCGTGGAATGTATACGAGAAAGATACTTGAGAATATTTGTTTGGGAAAATATTGTAAACACACTGTACTCATAAGATGTACTCTGTAAAGTAAAAGGACACAAGTGCAACTAATGTGACATTTATTGTGGCAACGTTTCGCTCTCCAGGAGCTTTAATCAAGCCATTACAAACAATACATGGACACAGATGTGTCCATGTATTGTTTGTAATGGCTTGATAAAGTCCTGGAGAGCGAAACGTTGCCACAATAAATGTCACATTAGTTGCACTTGTGTCCTTTTTACTTTACATGTTGTCGGTAATTCTACCAACTTTATTACAAGATGTACTCTGTTGCACTAAGATGTACTGTTGTACTCATCTGGTAGCACTCGTCATTTTGTTGCGCTCACTGATTTGTACTCATCTAATTGTATTAACTTTTTTCTTGTACTAACATAGTTGTATTCGCCTTGCTGCGGGCCACTAGCAGCAATAGCCTGGCTAGCACCAGAGGAGCCTGGCTCATGGCCGGACTCCGGGAGTAGAAAAACTCTGGAAACTCATCAAAGGTAAATGTCGTACCATGATGAGGGTGGGGACGAACTTTGTCACCTTTGATAAAGCTCTTGTACCACTTAACCACTTAAAATACTGGACGGTTCGAAGTCCTTTACCCAGCCACTTAAACCTCACAGTACATGTATATCAGATAACAAGGACATTAAAATGGCCGAAAGTGGTGAACCAGTATACGAGGGAATTACATTACTTATTACACTAATGGTGAGAGTAAGTGGAATAGCCTTTTTAGTCACTTAGACGTTTTTTACCACGTACTGGAGTGATTTATGACTGGGATTTATAGTGCAGCTCCAAGAGCAGAAACACTGAATGTACTGGGTAAGTAACACTCATACGAAGTCCACTTCATCTTGCTGGTACATCCACGGCCAAAAAGTTCTCTGTATTTTCACTCGCGCTTGTGCGCTTTCTCGAAAATGGTCAGTGGTGGCTGGCTCTCACCTGCCTGGTTCTGTCTCCTTAATCTCTCTCCCCTGGCTCTTCTTGCCTGGCTCTATCTCGTGCCTATTTTTTTTTTAAGTGCACCATGGCTGAGACCTTTCTGACACTTTGAACCACACACTCCACTCTACCATGGCTAAGAGACCCTTTTTGAAACCACTGAACCACCACAACTCCACTCTACCATGGCTAAGACCCATTCTGATATTTGAACCACACACTCCACTCTACCATGGCTAAGACCCTTCTGATACTGACCCAAAACACTCCACTCTACCATGGCTAAGACCCTTCTGACACTGAACCACACACTCCACTCTACCATGGCTAAGACCCTTCTGACATTTGACCCACACACTCCACTCTACCATGGCTAAGACCCTTCTGACATTTGACCCAAAACACTCCACTCTACCATGGCTAAGACCCTTCTGATATTTGAACCACACACTCCACTCTACCATGGCTAAGACCCTTCTGACACTGACCCACACACTCCACTCTACCATGGCTAAGACCCTTCTGACACTGACCACACACTCCACTCTACCATGGCTAAGACCCTTCTGACACTCGAACCACACACTCCACTCTACCATGGCTAAGACCCTTCTGACATTTGAACCACACACTCCACTCTACCATGGCTAAGACCCTTCTGATACTGACCCACACACTCCACTCTACCATGGCTAAAGACCCTTCTGACACTGACCCACACACTCCACTCTACCATGGCTAAGACCCTTCTGACACTGAACCACACACTCCACTCTACCATGGCTAAGACCCTTCTGAACTCTGACCCACACACTCCACTCTACCATGGCTAAGACCCTTCTGATACTGACCCACACACTCCACTCTACCATGGCTAAGACCCTTCTGACACTGACCCACACACTCCACTCTACCATGGCTAAGACCCTTCTGACATTTGAACCACACACTCCACTCTACCATGGCTAAGACCCTTCTGAACTTGAACCCACACACTCCACTCTACCATGGCTAAGACCCTTCTGACACTGACCCACACACTCCACTCTACCATGGCTAAGACCCTTCTGACACTGACCCACACACTCCACTCTACCATGGCTAAGACCCTTCTGACATTTGACCCAAAACACTCCACTCTACCATGGCTAAGACCCTTCTGACATTTGACCCACACACTCCACTCTACCATGGCTAAGACCCTTCTGACACTGACCCACACACTCCACTCTACCATGGCTAAGACCCTTCTGACACTCTGAACCACACACTCCACTCTACCATGGCTAAGACCCTTCTGATACTGACCCACACACTCCACTCTACCATGGCTAAGACCCTTCTGACACTGACCCACACACTCCGCTCTACCATGGCTAAGACCCTTCTGACACTCTGAACCACACACTCCACTCTACCATGGCTAAGACCCTTCTGACACTGACCCACACACCCCTCATAGCACAGCAACAGCAGAACAAGAAAGCAGTTGTGTACTTTCACCCTCCCTGGAAGGGATTGCTTTTTGGCAACATCAGTTAGTTGGTTAATGGGGGGTTTAAAGCCTATCAACTACACGACGGTCATTAAAGCTGCCTGCTCTGTTCCACACCCAAAATAGGGATTAAAATAAACTCAGTATACATTCGCTGAGAAAATACACACCTCTCAATGTATATACCCTGTGATTGATTGTAATTTTTGAGATTAATATAGATTTGTGATTTTTTTTAACTTGATATAGGTTAAAAATAAGTTGTGTTTATGCGCTCACAACTTTTGCTGTGACTCTCCCAAAAACTATTTATTTTCATTATTGAAACAAAGTTATCCAAATTGAGGGAAAAAAAGCAGGGAGAAAACTGGTTATGAGCATCGACAAGCATACGAAGCCGCAAAAAAACTTGAATCGAGGCAAATAACATCGTTGGTCCGTCATAAAGCAGTTGCAATATTCTGGTTGAAAGGCAAACTGCAGAGGTTACTCGTAATTTGTACGTGGGAAAAGCCTGAAGGTCAAGTCGCTAATCTGAACACAGCCGTAAAGACTAGCTGGAGTGAGAGATGTGACACACAGGTCGGCTGGAACGCTACACAGAAGAGGTACAATGCACGCAACACAAGGGGCACTATCAGCGCAACACAAGAGGCATCATAAAAAGCAACTCGAAAATTATCATAAACACAACACAAGAGACACCATAAAATTTTAAGAAGCATCATAAATACAAGAGACTTGCCTGGTCGACCAGGTTGTTGCTATTGGCGGCCTTCTTCCTCACATATCCAACATATTTCTGCACTTTGACGTACCTTCCGCCTCGCTTCATTTTCACTTCAGGTCACTCTGTATATTATATATTAACCTGTTTTAGCTTATTCTGTATTAGAAACTGATGAAGGCTCTCGTAGCACAAGTGTCCTTTTCCAAACATCACAGCCTGCGTGATCTGGTGATAGGAGATACTGGTCGAATTTCATCTTGAAGACTTCTACACTTGTCCGGCAGTGTTTCCGACATCATCTAATACGAATGTTGAATAATCTGGGCTTGTGGATGTAGTCAGTGATAACTTACTGTGCCCGTGGTGCACCTGCACTTCGCTGGATTGTATCTGACTTTGTACGTTTGAGACCAGTCTCTCAGGTTTCTTCATGCGTATATTATCGTGTTTCTGCTTCAGAGAATACATGTTAAGAAATTTTAGACCTTCCCAGTAGTTGAATAGTGCCATCAACACTGAACAGTACTCCAGCAGAGAGGAACAAGTAATTTGAACAGCATAATCAGTAGCAGTATTTCTCTTGTTTCGTAAGGTTTTATTTCCACACTGACATTTGTCTAGCTTTTACAACATTTGCCTTATTGTGTTCTCTAAACAGCAGGTCAGCTGACATTATTACACCCAGGATCTTCGTATCTGTATTCGTTGTGTTTGGTAGTTATCCTCTTATATATTGTTCCTTTTCAGCTCGTTTCTTTTTCCATTTCTGAACAACTGGAATTTGTCATCATGTTAAACCACAGAACGGGTGGGATTAGAACCCATGGCGAGCAAGTCGTAAAATCCAGGCCAGTGCGTTGACCATTGCCCACTGGAAGACTTTGTTTATATCCTTTTGTCATGAAGGTATCGTCTACTGACGATACCTTCATGCCTCCTGAGGAAAACATCGACTTTCAACACAGCATGCAGGCAAGATGTTCCAAGCTTTTATAGGCTCTTAGGTACAATATGTCTTTGAAGAAAACCAAAACGCAGATTTTCTCTACACGGACTTGGCGAAGACTCTTAAGTCATAGGGGGATTTTACACACAGTGAGGGCGATAGGTATAACAGAGTGGACAAGTGGATTTTTATCTTTTTGACTTGAAGATTAAGAGTACTGGATAACTTAAGTGTAATGAACACTTGTCAGTGCTCATTAATAACTACGTGGAGACAGAAACGCAAGATTAATTAATCTGTATATTTCGATCCCCTTCTGGGATCCTCTTCAGCAGAAGAGGATCCCAGAAGGGGATCGAAATATACGAATCAGACAATCCTGGGTGTTTCTGTCTCCATGTGGGTTATTATTGAGCACTATGAGTAGTGGTTAATAAAGGAAAATCCAGCATTAGAAAAGTATAAAGCTCAGTACTCCAAGACACGATCCTCACGCCTTTACTGTTTCTTATCTCACAGTGGACATACTGTAGATCAAAATATTTAACACTAACGTGCCCCATAACCCTGAGATGCCTTCCGTGTCCTGAACGTGTTCCTGTTTTTGTAAGATTCCCCAGCCCTTCATAGTAACGTACATTACATCACTTGCCATGACAGTCAAATAGGTGACTGTTTAATGATTCTTCTGTTGTGCTCGGTGGATCCTCCTTTTCTGTTGGCGCATCAAGAGTATTGCCGATGTTGTATGTTATAATTACCATAAGTTCAAACCCCACCCGTTCCCTGATTTATTAACAATCATGTTATTACGATTTCTTGAATCAATGACAGAATTGGTCAGTGAGATCTCGGTACTTGGACCTAGAGTGAGGGGCTGGAGGACTGACTCTAGGGATCTACAATCCCTATCCTCAGTCCGACCCTACCTGGTGTTTACCAGGAGGGTGTTCTGAGAGTCACCGCCCTCACAGTTCAGTTTCAGATCAAGGTTCCCAGTGGATGGATGGTCTTTTCAACCAGGCTATTGGTGCTAGCCGCGCGAAATCCAACATAAGCATCACAACCTGGCTACTCGAGCAATAACTTGAGAAACTTGTCAAATTTCTTCTTGGTGACAACCAGGAGTCTGTTGGTAATTTCCCCCTATGTATGAAGGCAGGATATTGAAAAGTCTTGGTTTTTTACACTAACCGAGCTTCACCTCAGTGTACTTACTACATCCTTGCTTTTCACGTGGGTTATTTTTATCGCCTGTCAAACCTCTAACTTTCATGGGGACAGATTTGCGTGTGCAGATTTGGAACCAATCTTAAAAGAATTTTCCGGTGTCGCGGAAATCATTCTGAACCTAACGAAAAAAAATGTATTTCATTGTGTTTGTTTATTATTAAATTATTGTAAACTTACCTAAAATATATTTAGTTGGATTAGGATAAATTAAACTGCGCTCGTTATAATAAGGTTAGGAAAGTTTTCTAAGGTTCTTTTGGTACAAAATTATTAATTTTTGCATTAACGTAATTGAGAAAAAATGTATCTTTAAACGTAAAAGAGAAAATTTTAGAAAGGACTTAATTTTAAATGAGTTCTTCCCAAAGTTGATCAATTTTACCTATTCGGCACAAATATTATATATATATATATATATATATATATATATATATATATATATATATATTTTATATATATATATATATATATATATATATATATATATATATATATATATATATATATATATATATTATATTGTCGTGCCGAATAGGCAGAACTTGCGATCTTGGCTTAAATATCAACGCTCATCTTGCCATATAGGACAAGCGAAAAATTTGTGTATGCAATAATTTCGCCAAAATCATTCTGAACCTAACGAGAAATATATATTTCACTGTGTTTGTTTAGTATTAAATTATTGTAGACAAATCTAAAATATATTTAGTTGGGTTAGGCTAAAATAAATTTTTCTTGTTATAATAAGGTTAGGTAAGTTTTCTAAGTTCCTTTTGGTGCAAAATTATAAATTTTTACATCAACATTAATGAAAAAAATATATCTTTAAACGTATAAGAGAAAATTTTAGAAAGGACTTAATTTTAAATGAGTTCTTGCTAATTGACCAGTTTTTACATATTCGGCACGACAAAAAAAAAAAATTTTTTTTTTTTTTTATATATATATATATATATATAGAGAGAGAGAGAGAGAGTAGTACTCATTTTTCACCAAAGGTAAGTTAGTAACCTCGCAGATCATTTCAGACATTGAAATAATTTCTGTTTCTAATTCTCATATTCAATATATACAAGGACATAAATCAGAATTTTGTAATATCCTTTATTGATGATTGAAAGTGACTGCCATCGAAGACACGAGGAATCTTCAGTAGGATATATTAAAGTCTCCCAAGAGGTCTCAGACAACACTGATGTTCAGTGAGTACAAGTTTCAGTTGCTCTGTAATGGTAGTATGGTAGAAAAAGACTCAGATCATTCAGTAACGTGAAAGTTTCATGTGCGAGACTTGGGAGTAATAATGTCAGAAGAAATATTCAAGGATCACAACAATGTTGTCATTGCTACCTCAAGGAAAATGATATCCTGGATAACTAAAGCGTTCAAGACAAGAGACGCTGAGCCAATGATGCTTTTCAAGTCACTTGTTCTCTCCAGGCTGGAACACTGATGTATAATAAGAGTCACCTTTAAGACAGGCAAGATTGCTGAGCGGGGAAAGTAGAGAGAACTTTCACTCTCTTATACTCTCAAACCCTTGTGGTTTAGCGTTTCTTTCTGATTATAATAATCTTGTACACTCAGACATCGAGACTGTTGGGAACACTAGTTGGTAGGAAAGATACTTCATAATGTTCACCTAGAAAATTCTGGAGGAACTAATTGAAACTTGCACGGAGGTAGGGGGGGGGGGGCGACGAGTGCACTAAGAAAAAGCTGTTAGATTGGTGTGGGTCGCATCCTGGGGACAAAATTGACCCAGTTTGCCCGAAATGCTCTGCATACAAGGGGTTTTCTCTATAGTAGTATGTCATTGATGTCAGCTAGGACTGTATACCTTGTACATGTGCTTGTAAAAATAATTATTGTTATTAATTGGCAGACGAGCCTGGCCCATGGCCGGACTCTGGAAGTAGATGAACTCTCGAAACTCATGTAAGGTACATCAGAGGTATCCCCGACTCTTTAACTCTCTTCCTCCATGCGTAAGGAGAATTACCAACAAACCTCTGGCTATCTTCAAGAGGGATCTAGGATAGTTCTGACCACCCGGGCTGTGGTTCGTGCGGTAAGCTTCAACAGCCTGGCTGACCAGGCCTTCTGGTCTGGGACCAGGTCGCGGAAGCTTTGACCCCAAGAAGCATACTTCAAGAAATCCGACTAAACTTAGGCCTATGAGGGGTTTGAGGACCGCAGGGAAGGGTGTGTAGGCCTGTGGAAAGACTTCAGTGGTCTGTTAGAGGGGTTTGTGACCTGATGTTTAGGGAATGGGTTTAAAGCCTAGGGAAAGGTTATGGAGGTCTAGGAGTGAGGTTGGAAGCCTAAAGGAGGGATCTGCAGGTCTGTGGGTGAGGAATTTGGAGGTTGAGGGGTTTGGGAGCGTCGAAGAGTAATCTGGCGGTCTAGGAAGGAGGGATTTTAAGGTTTGTGGGGATGGTTTGGGGACCTGGTGTAGGGATCTGGAAATCTATTGAAGATCTTCGGAAACCGAGGAGGGTCTAGGGATGGGGGTTATGGAGACATGATCACTGGTTGTTGGGAGAGCAGTAACTCAGAGAACCAGTGTGATGAGGAGGGACGAGGCTCGTGCAGTCCTGTCTCGGAATTAAGTCATTACGCTTGACACACATGCATGTTACCAAGTGAGTTACGGCGAGTGTAACTCAACCCTGAGGTGAATTAGGGTGAGGGTAACTCATGACTCAGCCCTGAGGTAAATTAGGGTGAGGGATAAGTCATGACTTAGCCCTGAGGTGAAATAAGGTGAGGGTAAGTCATGACTCAGCCCTACCTGGAGTCTACCTGGAGGGCATTCCGGGGATCAACGCCCCTGCTTCCCGGTCCACGACCAGGCCTCCCTGTGGATCAGGGCCTGATCAAAGAGGCTGTTACTGCTGGCCGCACGCAATCCAACGTACGAGCCACAGCCCGGCTGATCCGGCACCGTCTTGAGGTATCTGTCCAGCTCCCTCTTGAAGACAACCAGGGGTCTACCGGTAATGCCCCTTATTGCTGGTGGGAAGCTGTTGAACAGTCTTGGGCCCCGGACACTTATTGCGTTTTCTTAGTGTACCAGTGACGCCCCTATTTTGCACTGGGGGTATGTTGCATCGCCTGCCAAGTCTTTTGCTTTCGTATGGAGTGATTGCTGTGTGCATATTAGGGACCAGTCCCTCCAGAATGTTCCAGGTGTAGATTATGATCTCTCTCGCCTGCGCTCCAGTGAGTACAAGTCAAGTGCTTCCAGGCGCTCCCAGTAGTTAAGGTGTTTGATGGAACTTATACGTGCAGTAAAGGTTCTCTGATACATTCTCTAGTTCCGCAATTTCACCTGCCTTGAATGGGGATGTTAATGTACAGCAGTATTCCAGCCTAGAGAGATTAAGTGATTTAAAAAGGATCATCATTGGCTTAGTATATCTTGTCTTGAATGTTCCCATTATCCATCTATCGGTTTCCTCGCAGATGTGATAATGGCATTGTTGTGGTCTTTGAAGGTAAGTGAATTAGGGTAAGGGGTAAGTCATGACTCAACCATGAGGAATAAGGGCAGGAAAGGAGAATAAACACACATGAAGGTATTAGGGTGTTGTGGGGGGAAGGTAAAGAGCACCTGGACGCCCTCCCTTCATCACCTACAATAAATTCTTTAGACTCTCTAATGCCAGAGCTCTGGTTGGCTGGCTGGTTAGCTGAGTGCTGTTTGGCTGGGGGTTAGTTGAGCGCTGTCTGGCTAGCTAGTTATCTGGTTAGTTGACTGGCTGGCTAGCTAGCTGTCTGGTTAAGTGGCTGCCAGTCTGCCTAACGGACGGACTGAACCGGACCAGACTGACTGGATGGACAGATACCAAAAGTATGATTCCTGAGGTCAGCACGCCCATGGCTCGGTCGTAGACCAGGCCTCCTTTATATCCAAAGCCCGATCAACCAGGCTGTTACTGCTGGTCAGACGCAGTCCCAGCGTAAATTCGTCACAGCCTGGCTGGTCTGGAATGAATTTAAGAAAGTTATAAACTTTTCTCTTGAAGACGGCCAGAGGGTTTTCTTATAAATTCCTCTTGTGCACGAAGAGAGGACGTTGAAAAGTCGGGACCTCTGACACTCCTTGAGTACCATCTTTGTGTACTCGCGTCCTTGCTTTTGTTGAAGGTATTTTGCACCGTCTACCAAGTCTCATGCTTTTATATCGAGTGATTTCGGTGTGCAGGTTTGGGATTAGTTCGGCTGTGGTTCGTGCGTTGGACTATACATGCGACCAGCAGTAGCAGCCTGGTTGATCAGGCCCTGATCCTCCGTGAGGCTTGGTCAAGGACTGGGTCGCGGGGGCGCTGACCCCCCGAAACACCCTCCAGATAGGTAGTCCCTCCTGAATTTTCCAGACGTAAATTATTCTATACATTTCTTGCCTACATTAGGAGTATAGTTGAAGGGCATTCAGGTGTTGCCAGCAGTTTAGATGTCTAAGTGAATGTATAAGGGCACTGAAAATTCTCTGTACATTTTCTAGTTCAACAGTCAAGACTAGCGAGAGGGGGTTGTCTCAGATCATTGAAAATTGACTGCTGGGTTGCCTCAGATCATTGAATTGACTGCTGGGTTGCCTCAGATCATTGAATTGACTGCTGGGTTGCCTCAGATCATTGAATTGACTGCTGTGTTGCCTCAGATCATTGAATTGACTGCTGTGTTGCCTCAGATCATTGAATTGATTGCTGTGTTGCCTCAGATCATTGAATTGACTGCTGTGTTGCCTCAGATCATTGAATTGACTGCTGGGTTGCCTCAGATCATTGAATTGACTGCTGGTTGCCTCAGATCATTGAATTGACTGCTGTGTTGCCTCAGATCATTGAATTGACTGCTGTGTTGCCTCAGATCATTGAATTGACTGCTGTGTTGCCTCAGATCATTGAATTGACTGCTGTGTTGCCTCATATCATTGAATTGACTGCTGTGTTGCCTCATATCATTGAATTGACTGCTGTGTTGCCTCGTATCATTGAATTGACTGCTGTGTTGCCTCAGATCATTGAATTGACTGTTGTGTTGCCTCAGATCATTGAATTGACTGCTGTGTTGCCTCAATCATTGAATTGACTGCTGTGTTGCCTCAGATCATTGAATTGACTGCTGTGTTGCCTCAGATCATTGAATTGACTGCTGTGTTGCCTCAGATCATTGAATTGACTGCTGTGTTGCCTCAGATCATTGAATTGACTGCTGTGTTTGCCTCAGATCATTGAATTGACTGCTGTGTTGCCTCAGATCATTGAATTGACTGCTGTGTTGCCTCAGATCATTGAATTGACTGCTGTGTTGCCTCAGATCATTGAATTGACTGCTGTGTTCCTCAGATCATTGAATTGGCTGCTGTGTTGCCTCAAAATCATTGAATTGACTGCTGTGTTGCCTCAGATCATTGAATTGACTGCTAGGTTGCCTCAGATCATTGAATTGACTGCTAGGTTGCCTCAGATCATTGAATTGACTGCTGGGTTGCCTCAGATCATTGAATTGACTGCTGTGTTGCCTCAGATCATTGAATTGGCTGCTTTGTTGCCTTAGGTTGTGGAACTGACTGCTAGGTTGCTGTAGATTTATTGAAATGGCTCCTAAGTTTAATTAGACCTTTGAAGTGACTCCTGGGTTGCTTCAGACCTTTGAAGTGACTCCTGGGTTGCTTCAGACCTTTGAAGTGACTCCTGGGTTGCTTCAGACCTTTGAAGTGACTCCTGGGTTGCTTCAAGACCCTTTGAAGTGACTCCTGGGTTGCTTTCAGACCTTTGAAGTGACTCCTGGGTTGCTTCAGACCTTTGAACTGACTCCTGGGTTGCCTCAGACCTTTGAAACTGACTCCTGGGTTGCTTCAGACCTTTGAACTGACTCCTGGGTTGCCTCAGACCTTTCAGTTGACTACTGGACTGTGTTCTTTCGACCTGACTTAGGGCGCCCTCACTCTCCACACAGTGACCCCGTCAGCCATCAGTCACGTTTCTCACCATTTTCTGTCTCTGTTTCTCCGTCTTTTCTGTTTCTCTCATTGTTGGTATTTTGGTGGGTGGTTTTTTTATTGATCGTGACGTGCGAGTCTCGCGCCCCCATTAATCTTTTCCCCATTGTGTATTCTCGCGTAGGGGGAAGGGGTGAGATGGGGTATCTTGCCTAGATTTTCATGTGGGTGACTTGGAATGGCTTATGTCTTCCGTGGGATGGTACGCGGGTACCTGTGGTGTGGTGTACGTGGGTGTCAGTGGTGTGGTGTACGTGGTGCCAGTGGCGTGGTGTACGTGGGTGTCATTGGTGTGATGTACGTGGTATCAGTGGTGTGGTATACGTGGGTATCAGTGGTGTGGTATACGTGGGTATCAGTGGTGTGGTATACGTGGGTATCAGTGGTGTGGTATACGTGGGTATCAGTGGTGTGGTGTACGTGGGTTACATGGTATGGTGTACGTGGGTTACAGTGGTATGGTGTACGTGGGTTACAGTGGTATGGTGTACGTGGGTTACAGTGGTAATGGTGTACGGGTACAGTGGTATGGTGTACGTGGGTTACAGTGGTATGGTGTACGTGGGTTACAGGGGTATGGTGTACGTGGGTTACAGTGGTATGGTGTACTGGGTTACAGTGGTATTGTCCCTTTTGGGGGTTTACATTGGTATGGGTGTACGGGGGGTTACAGTGGAAAGGGTGAAACGGGTTACGGGGTGAGATGTACGGGGGAAATCTTTTGGGTGGAATTTCCCCCCCGGTCCAGGGGTGTGACCAAAGGAAAATCCCCCACCCAAGTGGTCATATCAGTCATTACAACCCCACCCCCAAAACCCAACACAAGATCAAGACAAACTTTCGAGAACAACACAGGGGCGATGATGATCAGGGTTTTGCGGAGGAGGCTGGAAGGGGGCAGTGCGAAACTGTTTGATTATAGGATTTTTTCGCCCAAAAGGAAATTTAGGGGAAGAATCGGGAGTGCCCGTGGAGAGGCACGAGGGGCCCAGGCAGATGGTTCCGAGATTTTTTTTTCTTTTTCCCGGGGGCCCGACTAGGGCCCAAACCCTCTTTTTTAAAAATTTCCATGTGAAAAATTTAAATAATTTTCCCAACATCCGGATCTCCTTTTTGGGTAGACGTCTGGGCCAGTTTTCCTGTCCGTGCTTCATTTCAAGACAACGGTGCTTTTCCCCTGCCCGGCTTCACTTAAAGACTACGGCCCTTCCTGCCTTTGCTTCACTTCAAGACTCGGTGCTCTTAAACTAAAAAGACTGAGGGACTATTACCCTAAACTTTTGATATAGTTCGGGCCCTTTTTACATTTTTTATTGTATTGATGGGCCAAAAATAATGCTACAAAAATGATTTTGCACGGGGTCGGCTTTAACAGACAGAGCTAGAAAAGGAAAACAACCACGGGGTTTAGATCCTTTATTCACCCTAAGGGGACACGATTTTAAAAAATGTTGAACATGAGAGGTTTCCCTGATGCTAGCGACAAAACAGTACTGGGGTTCCCGAATCCCCTATGAAGGTGAACGGGGAGGGGAAAAACAGAGCAAAAGGAATGAACCTGACTTTAAAAGGGAAGGGGACTGTGATGGAAATAACGTTTCCCCTAAATGAAATGCCGTGGGAAAGAGGGGGCTATTGGGGGAAGGGGCAAAAACCCGAAATGGTTTTCCAGGAGGAAGAGGAAAAATTTTGAATCCAAAAGCAGAAGCAGCAAACATAAGAAAAAAAGTGAAGCCATGGTTCACCCAAGGTGTAGTTGAAGCCAGGTTTTTCCCCCAGAGGTGTAGTGTAAAGGGCCAGGGTTTAAAACCCAGAGGTTAGGGGTGAAGCCAGGGTTTTAAACCCCAGGGGTGAAATGTGAACCGGTTCACCCAAGGGGGTAGGGGAAAGGGCCATGGTTCACCCAGAGGTGTATGTAAAGGGCCAGGGTTAAACCCAGAGGGAATTTGTGAAGCCAGGGGGTTCCACCCCAGGGGGGTTTGTAGTGTGAAGCCAGGGTTTTCACCCGGGAAAGGTGTGGGTGTGAACCAGGGGTTCCCCAAGGTGTAGGGGTAAAACCCAAGGTTTTTCACCCAGAGGTGAGTGTGAACCCATGGTTCCCCCAAGGTGTATGTGAAGCCAGGGGTTTCACCCCGGGGTTTGGTAGGGGTGAAGCCATGGTTCCCCCCGAGGTGTAGTGTAAAGCCAGGGGTTCCCCAAGGGTAGTGTGAAGCCATGGTTAAACCCAGGGTGAAAGTGGGGAACCCCAGGGTTCACCCAGAGGTGAAATGTGAAGCCAGGGGTTCACCCGGGGGTGTAGTGTGAACCTTTGGGTTCACCCAGAGGTGAAAGTGTAAAGGGCCATGGTTCCCCCCAAGGGGTAGTGTAAACCCCATGGTTCACCCAGAGGTGAAGTGGGGAACCCAGGTTCACCCAGAGGTGTAGGGGTAAAAGCCTGGTTCACCCAGGGGTGTGTGTGAACCCCATGGTTCACCCCAGGGGTGTATTGTGAAGCCATGGTTAAACCCAGAGGTTAGTGTGAACCATGGTTCACCCAGGGGTGTATTTGGTAAAACCCAAAGGTTCACCCAGGGTGTAGTGTGAAGCCATGGTTCACCCAGGGGTTGTATGTGAACCAGGGTTTTCACCCAGAGGTGAAGTGTGAAGCCATGTTCACCCCGGGAGGGTAGTTTTGAAGCCATTTTTCACCCAGAGGGAATGTGAAGCCAGGTTCACCCAGAGGTGTAGTGTAAAGGGCCCAGGGTTTTCCACCCAGGGTTTTGTGTGAACCCCTTTTTTTTCACCCAAGGGTTTGGGGGTGAACCCCGGGTTTAAAACCCAAGGTTTTGAGTGAAGCCGGGTTTTCACCCAGAGGGGGCCCGAGTGAACCCAGGGTTTTAAACCCCAGATTGCAGGGGGTTTAAAGGTTAAAAGTGAAAAGAATATGCGGAAAAAGGAAAGCAAAGAATGCTGGAGAAAGGGAAGAAAAAATAGAAGCCCTAAAAAGAATATGCTTTGGGATAAGAAGGGGAGGCTGACGAAAATGAAAAGTGACTTTCTTGCTGGATATTCTGAGGGTCAACGCCTCGGGGGCTGGGTCCCAACCGTCCTCCCTTGAAGGCCAATTGGTTTTAGGCTGTTGGTTCTAGCTGCAGAAAGCCCAAACTTGTAAACCACAACCCGGCTGACGGGAACGGGCTTGGGGAACTTGCCCAAGTTAAACCCCATGAAGACAAAAACATTTGGTTTGTTGTCCCCCCTTATAAAATTTTTGGGACTTTACCCCTTAAAATTTCCATTGATTTTTCGCCTTAGTATTTTTCACTGTATTTTTACTTTTAAACGGGGTATTTGCAGGGTTTTCCCGGGGCCTCGTACTTTGTTGAGGAAAGATTTTGTGTAAAATTTTTGGGATCAGTCTGCTCAAATAAATAGGTGTGAATTATGTATCTCGTTTAAAATTCCTAGATCAAGGGACCTAAAAACTTTCCCAGTAAAAGTGCTTGAACAAAATTTTATGCGGCCCAGTGAAGGCTCTCCGTGCTTCTCCAGGGGGTCAGTTTCACCTATTTTGAAGGGAGCTTTCCGTACAGCAGTACTCCACCCTAGAGAAACAATAAACTTGAAGAGTATTGTCTTTGGGTTTTTGGCATCCCCTTGTTTTAATGGTTCTGGTTATCCAAAAAATCATTTTTCCTTCAGCTGTGAAAAGGGGTACTCTTGTATTTTTTAAAGGTGAGACTTTAACATTTTTTACCCCCATGCCCTCTCACTTAAATTTTAAAGTTCTGTTGAGTTGTTCGATTTTCTGTGTTATTTATTAACTCTGTTTTTCCCCCATAAAAGAGTAACTGAGGCCCCTTTTTTCTTGCTGAAAATAAAAAGTCATGGGCCACTGGAAGGCCCCGGAAAACCAAAATCAACCCCAAATTACTATAAAACCATATCACAGGTAGGAAAAGATGATGGACCCGGAAATGGGGCTGAAAAAGGGAAGGGGGAGCCTCTAAAAATCCCCCAAAAAAGTCTACGGGGCTAAAAAAAAATTTTAAGGAGGTTCCCTTTAAAGGTTTTTCCCGGGGACCCAACGCCCCCGGGGGCCCGGCCCCCACGACCACCTCCGATGGACAGGGCCTGATCAACTAGGCTGTTACTGCTGGCCGAAACGCGGGTCCGACGTCGACCAAAACCCCGGGCTGATCCCGCCTGCCCTTTAGGTATCTGCCACTCTCTTAAAGGCAGCCGGGGGTTTTATTGAAATTTCCCCCCTAATGTTTTATGGGAGCTGTTGAACATTTTTTGGGCCCCGGACACTTATGGTTTTTTTCCTTTATTTAAAACCAAGGGCGCCCCTACTTTTTTTTGGGCGGCATTTTGCACGCCTGCCCACTTTTACTTTCGAAAGGGAGGGATTTTTTGTTGCAGTTTTGGGACCTTTCCCTTTCCCAAGTTTTTCCAAGTGTAGTTTAAAGATATATCTCTCCCTCCGCTTTCCAAACGATCCAAAGTCAAGTCCCTTTCAAGCGCCCCCCAAAGTATTAAAGGTCCCTTGACAAAAATTAAAACGTGCAGTAAAAAAATCTCTGAAACACTCTCTAAAACCCTGCGTTTTTCACCTGTTTTGAAAAGGAATTTTAAAATGTACGGGCATATTCCAGCCTAGAGAGAACAAATGATTTGAAAAGGTTTCACAGGGCTTGGAAATCTCTCTTTTTTGAAAGTTCTCATTATCCTCCAAATCATTTTCTTTGAAAGGTCCCGATCGGGGCACTTTTGTGACCCCTTGAAAGTGAGTTTCCTCAGACATTACTACTCCCGGGGCCCCTTACATTAATTTTTTCCGCTCTATTGTATGGCCGAGTCCATAGTATACCCCTTTTTCTATTTTATTACCCTCCTCCAGTTTTCCATAACGGAGTATTTGGGAATTTTCCTCTTTTGGGAACATCATATTGTTTCCCCTTTTCCCCCAATTTAAAAACTTTTTTTATATCTTCTTGGGTTAACCGCGCCTCAGCAGATGACAGCCTCATCCGACCCAGTATCTTTCCCGCAAAGGATGATCGGTCTGTGTGTATATCTCGGGTTTATGTCTGATATGGGGATAAGGAATAAGATGGGGGCCCGAAAATGTGCCTTGGGGAAACAGAGCTTTTTCATATGGAAGCCTCCGTTTTTAACCTTTGACCACTACTCTTTGTGTTCGATTTTTTTGGGGAAAAAGTTGAAGATCCATCCCCCATTTTTCCCAGTTTTTCCCCTTTAGAAAACGTATTTTATGAGCTTTTTAACGCCATGATCGCTTTTGGTAAAATGTTTTTTTAAAAAGTCTGTGTATATTAAAACTGCATTCTGTTTTTCTTCCAGGCATCCAAGGCCAGGCCCATAGTGACCCAGTATTTGGGAGAGGCGGGAGAAACCTGCCCTAAACCCCCTTTTCCCCCTGGTTTTGGCAGTTTTTGGGGAAATCCGGGTGATTTGCAATCCTGCTTCTAAACATTTTTCCCAAGTTTTTTTTATGATTGGGACGTCAGACTTTTGGCCCCTTTTATTTTCTTAGCTAATGTTTTGGGCTGCCACCCTTTATGGAGGGGGGGGCAAATATCCTTTTTTTAAAGGGGGGGGTGGACTGTGGAATTTCACCCATGTCCAAGCTCCTCCCCATAGTTACTTAGGGCACGCAAAGGGGGGTTTTTTTGCAGTTCTTAATGAAAAAAGTTCCACGAGGGGGGCCCCGGGGGCTAAAGTGCATAGGCATTTTTGTAAATGGTTTTTTTTCAAAAATCTATGGGATTTTAGGGTTTTTTGGGAAATCTGGCATACATTTTTTGGAGTTTTGAGGCTCATTCATAAGAAATCTTTGGGTCGTCGATCCTCAGACCGATTATGGTTCCAAAACCACAGAGTCGTACGGGGTTTTTCAATTTTTCACCCCATTTCCTTTTTGCGTCTGTGTAAGTCCCTTCCGTCTGAGTAAGGGCCCGATACTAGATGTGGGGTTTTTTCCTTTTTTTTGGCATATGAAAAAAAATAAAATTTTTAATTTCTTTCAATTTCACTAATTTCTTTAAGCTCCTCCCCGCCTCTCCTGGGTTTCCCGTAAGAGTCATTTACTTAATTTTGATAGTTTCCACTTCCCTGGTCAGCCGGGGCCCCTTTCGGTAAACAGAAAATTCTAGCACTCCTGAAAGGGGGCTCATTTACTCTTCGTCGTCTTTTTTGTAGAGGGAGCGTCTTTTTTTTCTCCAGTTTACCCTGCTCTTCTTCTTTCTTGAGGGGAAAAATTTTCCTAAACCGCTTCGGCTACCGGAAGTTGAAACCTTTTTAAGGCACTGGGTTTTGGGGCCCTGCATTTAAAAACACTTTCCCAACATGTTTCCCTTTAGGACATGGTTTACCCGGTCCCCGTTGATGTTCTTTTTGTTGAAATTGTAATTTTTTTGAAAACACCTTCACCGGTACTGCATTCTGCTGTTCAGGACCCCCATGCATGTCGTCTGGGCTTCGATTAATTTTGAAACGGGAAAAATTTGTTTTTTTTGATATTCTTATGTCTCTTATCAGGTCCTCATTATTTGGGGAAGATAAGGTCAAGGTGTTTTTCCAGCTTGTTGGCTTTTAATCTGGGTGGCCCTTAAAGGTTTTTTTTTTGCAGAGACTTTGTACTCGTGTGTGTGTGACCTTTCATCTGCGCTACCCCGGGATTTTTTCAGCTAAACATTTTTTGCTACATTTTTTTTTCCCTTTTGTATGCCTTAGGTTGAAAAACACCAAGCAGTAAAAAGGGTTTGGGGGTGGAGCTGGGAAAGGGTTTTTCCCAAAAAGTAATCGATTTTCAGTAGCTGTTCCTTGAAATGTTTTTGGGGGGTTTTTAACTGGTGGCTTGTATACAACCACAATGACTTTGGTTTTGGGTTTTTTCCGGGCTTTATTGATAGAAAATTCCAAAACCTTTATTTGTGGGGTTCAGCAACTCCCCTGGGGAGATAAAAGGGGCCTTTTACAACAGGCCAACCCCCCCTTGTTGGGCCCGTTTTTTCTGTCGCATCAAAAAAAGGGGGGAACCACTTAAACCATATTTCACGGGCAAAAGGGTCTTTTGTGTGAGTCCCCTTGAAGGCTGCAAACTTTTCATTTGACTCCACAAAAAATTCCCCTGATAAAAGGTATTTTTTTTGTTGGGGAAAGGCTTTAAAGGCCCCCGTATAAATTTGAAAAATGAACAGGTTGTTTTTCTGTTTTGTTGGGGGGTTTTTTTTATTGGGATCAGTATTGTAAATTTTGGGGGGGCCCTGGGTGGCCATGGGTTTCGCCTCCATCCCAAAAAGGCTCCAAGGGTTTGGGCTATTTTTGTTATTTCCTTTCCCTTTTTCTTTTTTTTTTTTCCTGGGCCCCTAAAAAAAACACCTGGAGTTGGGTATCGTAGGGTACTATTGTTTGTCCTGTGGGGGCCGTGCCTCCCCGGTTTCCCCTTTTTGAGGGGTATGCAGGGCAAATCGGTGTTGTTAAACACTGCTTTTGGAGGGCCGGGAGTGGGCAAAAATTTTTGGGAAAGGGAAAATACAGGAAGAAGGGGCGACCACTCCTTTAGACAGGAGGTTTGCTACATTTTTTGGGGGGGTGGGGGGGAAATTGCATGTCCCATTTTTTTCCCCTGTTTTTTTCCAGCTTTTCAGATGCCCCCAAAACATAAAATTTTTCCCCAAATTTACCTTTTTAGAAATTTTTGGGAGGTTTTTTGGGGTTTTCCCAATTTTTGCAGGTTCCCGGGAAATTGCACTATTATCCTCAGTATCCAAGCCAAGGGGCCACCCCCTCCCCTTATTCCCTCTACTTTCCCCCGTAGAGGAAGGAGATCCTCTCCAACAAACTTTCTGTGGGCCACCCGGGCTTGTGCAATGATGGTTTAATTTACTGTTTTTGTGGTGGGTTTGGGGGAGTGCCCTAGGAGATCCGGGGCTGGCATTTAAACTGGGGGGTGGGGCTGGGTCAGCACTGGGGCTGGGGGAGGGCGGGGCTTACTGTGATGGTTTTCAGAAGAGTTTTACTCCAGAGGAGGGGTCCTCTAAATACATCCCGTACTAAGGGGGTATGGCATTGGTAGCTGTGGGGGGAGTCCCTTTTAAAGAATCCAGATTTTTACAATGGCTGGGGGGTGGGGCTGGGTTTACCCTAAAAGGGTGGGGGAAATGAACTAGGGTGTTGTTTTTGTTTTCCCCCTGTTTTTTTTTTAGTGTGTAACTGCTTTTTTTTTGGGTCAGTTTGTTGTAGACGGGCCCTTTTTCCCGGTTTTGTACTTTTACTCCTCTCCTATCTTCCCAAGCCAAAATATTCCCCGGGAACTATTCCAAAAGTTTTTCCCCTTTTTTTTTCGTGTTTTTTGGGTTTATTAACCCCCCTGAGTGCTTTTCCCATTTTCTAAACCTATTTTCCCCATCCCTGTTGCAGATCCAGAAAAACCTATCTAGATAATTCATTTTTGGGTTGCAGTGTTTATTCTTTCAAAAGGTAACATGATGTTTTTTAAAAGCAAAGGTTTTCAAAGTGATTCAGATTGTTTTTTCCCCAAAAACCTTTCCAAAAAGTCCCACAGGTTTTACGTACTGCCATCCTGCCTGTATCCTATTTGCAACGGGAAACACAAGAGCTTTATCTTCACTTTAAACCTTTTAGCTCGCACGCAGGGGTGGGGTTTTAGGTTTAATACATTTGGGGATGTGGGATGTAATTAGCATGGAACTTTTTACCCATTAAAAAAATTTTTTTGTTGTAAACATCAAAATTTTATACATCCACAGCATCTGTTTCCCGTCAAAGGGTCACTGCTGTTTTTCTTGGGCCTGGACAGTTATATGTAGTGGTGGTGCTGGTTTTTGGTGATGAAAAGGGATTCGGTGGTCAGGAGAATTTGGGATGGGTTCCAAAAGGGGGGGGGGAGGGCCATCCCCCCTTGGGTTTTGGGGGGTCGGAGGGGGGGGGTTTGGGGAGAGGAATTTGGGGGGTGGTTTTATCCTTTTTCCCCATCCAAATCCCCTGCATGTTCACTGTTTCCCTGCAAAATCAAACAACTATCTCTTAAATTTTTTTTTTCAAATATGGGGGGTTAAAAACTTATCCCGTTTGTATCCCCCCGCTCCACTTTTCTTGGTTTGGTGAAAAGTGGGGCCCTGGTATGGGGACCAGCAGGGGGGGGGAAAAACCCCCGCTGGGTTTGGGGGGCGAAGGGGCCCGGGGGGGGAGGGGGGGGGGAAACAGTGGGGTACCGAAACTTGAGCAGTTGTTCCATATAATTTCACCATAGCTTACACTAGCCCGGGTTTTTAAAAAATTTCTCCATCCACAAAATTTAGTTAAAAACTATATTTACTGCCTATTTAAATCCTTTTTTTTCCCTTTTTATAACACCTGTACGAAAATTTTTCATTTCTCTGTCCCCCGGGAATAAATTTTCCCCCGGGAGTGGTCAAACCCCTTTTAAAAAATTCCCTATATTTACACTATGTAAATTGGGGGATTTTTTAAAGGTCGTATGCTCAAATTAATTTTGCTGTATTCCCCGCACCTCAATGCTACCATCACTCGTTTTATAAACTTAAAGACAAAAGTATTTCTTTTCCCCTTATTTAAAACTTCCCCTGGGGCCCTGGCAATAGTTTTGCCCGTGCCAAAACGCTTTTAAGAAATTTCCCCTTTTTTACACTATATATTGGAAAACCAAAACTTTTGGGGGTAATTTTTGGGTTACTCCCTTTTCTACAATTTAGTTCACTAATGCCACTGCACAATAAATCCTTGGCCCCCTCACTATTTACTTTTAAAAATAGATAGATCGATATTCGTTTTTTTCCACTTGTGTCGACACCCCGGCCCCAAAAATTTTACTAGTGGGTGGTCAGCCTTTTTTTCCCACGGGAACCGTTTTTTTCCACCGGGGACTCTCTATGTGACCCCTATTAAACACTATTTTCCTATTTAGCGTTTTACGAATTCCTTTTTTTTTTGTTCAAAGGATATATGCACTTTATGGTTTTCACACGCTTATTTCCCCCCATTCTGTTCCCTTTACAGACAAACAAGACAAAGCATTTTTTGACGGAGCACAAACGGCGCACGTCCCCTCTTATTTTACAAACTGTAAAAAAAAAAAAAAATGTCAGTGAAACAGGGAAAAAAACAAAGAATCAAGGGCGTAACGAGTTTTTGGGCAAAGGGAAGGAATGGGAGAAGAGCTAGACCCCCTTGCTAGGAATGGGGCGAGAATCTCTCCCCCGCTTCTGAGAGAGGAAGCAGAAGAAAATTGAATCACACCACGATCTTTATCAAGCAAACTGAAATGAAAAACCCACCGGGTGAAAATTGCAAATGACTTCTAATATTTTGGAAAGGGGGCAGACAGAAACCCTATTAAATTTAAAAACAGGCCGTGTCACTGACTGCATAGTAGCAAGGGAAAGGAAAAGATTATCAGAAAAAGAGTGGGGGAGCACCTGGTAAAGGGGCAGGTTCTAGGCACGGGCCCAAAAAACGGTCTTTGAGGGGGGTAAATCCTCTCTACAAATCTCTAGACTTCTCTGACAAGGTAACGAAAGTTCGGCGAGAGATATTGATAAGCAACTGTGTATTTTTTGAAAATATAAAAAAAAGCACTCAAAACAGTATCTCTCAAGAGACAGGGGGAAAAGGTAGAGAAGTAGACAGAAATAACTGGGATTTCCCCTAAAAGAGGATCAAGGAATAAATTTAAAAGGAAAGGGAAACAACCCAGTTTTGGGAAAGGGCGAACATGTCGATGGGGGTTTTATAAGGGGGGCCCCCCCGTACCGGGCCAGTACTGTTTGTGTACTAAAAGACATAGCAAAGAAATTTGAGTCAGAGGTGTCCCCCGTCGTAGATAATATTAAAATAAAAGAGGAAAATACAAAAAAGGGGCAAAACAGGAGGACTTTCAAAAAAATTTATCTACAAAAAACTTTAGAATATAACCCCAAAAATGCAAAATTTTGAAAGTTGGGGAATGACCAAAAGGGGGGACCGGAAACTGTGTACAGCTTGAGAGACAAAGGCTGAAACTCTTTCCCCGAAAGACAAGGATCTCGAATGAAACATAGTTCCCAGCATTTTCCCCCTGAGGAAGCTGGGAACTATGCCATGTTTTTTGTACCCCCGAGGTAAAACATCAACTGAATAAAAAGCTTTCAGGAAAAAGCGAGACTGGAAAAATAGAGGGTAGATTTTTGGATAATTTAAAAAAACATTCACGACTCTAAATCAGTCCCATCTTGGAGAATTTCTGCGGCAGTAATGGAAAAACCCTTTATCGATAAAACCCTTTAAAAAAAATTGGAAAAAATTTAGTGATTTGCAGTGAAATTAAATCTTAGAGCTTTTGGGGTAGAGCGGGGAGGGTTGGTGCAGGAACCCCAAAACCCGACGACACTAAGGGGGACAGAAGGAACAGGGATGGCAATTTTCACATACACTATACAGAGAGAAAATAACAAGGTGAACATGGCGTATTCGTTTTGAGAGGCGGACTCTGGTACATGAGGGCACAGCTAGTATTAAAACAGATGAGTCACATGGATTTAGGAATCTTTACTATATTTAAGAATGATCGGGAATTGGAACCCCTAAACAGCGAAGTGAGAGGCGGGATCCGTACATAGTTATAAGAATGGATATGGTAGGGCTCCCAAAACCAGGAGAGAAAAAACCCCAGTAACGGCCAGCAAAGAGGCGGGGCCAAGAGCTGAGATTAAATCCCTTTAACTATAAATAATTGAGTACAAATAGGGAACCCAAGTCAAGCATGAAGAACAATCCCCAGGAAGGACCAAGGTGTCCCGGAAGTTTGCACGAAGGTAAACAACGTTCAGTAACAATAGATCGATAATGCAATACTCCACTTAACGATCACTAAGTTTTTTTTTACTACTGTAACGAGCGACGTCCAGTATGCATACTTTATATACGGGTATGTATTTTTGTGGGGGTCGTCGTGTTTTGTATGTCAGTGTGCGTGCATACACGCCTTTGTAAAGCAAATGCGTGTTTGTTCGTCAATGACAGAAACCTGGTCAGCTATTTATTTTATGTGTGATTAGTTTTGTGATGGACCCTTTTTTGTATGTGGCCGCCAGTACCAAAAAGCCTGGTTGATCAGGAGGACATCAGAGAAGCATGGAATCACTCCGGGCTCTTTAGAGCAAAAAAAAAAATCAGTGAAATGGAATTATATTTTAAAACAACAGGCTCGAAGGTTTTTGTCTTGTTTAGTCTCGTGTTGTTTTATCAATCAATTTGCGTGACATTTTCAACGTGTAAGATTATTACCAATACCTGGAGCTGTGAAATTTAAGACTTCCACGTAATTAATGATTAAGAAACGTGTAAAACACCTGGGTATCCTTGAGAACATTTCGCCCACTTAGGGCTTTATCACTAGTACAGGGATGCCCGGTATGTGAAACATTACACAAATACCGGGGAGAGAGGGAAGTAATGACGACGTTTTGGGCCGACTTGGACCATTGATAAGTCACACTAAAGCGAGAGAAAGAAGGCCAGAATAATTTGAGAGGGGCAGAGGAAGAAGGGAGAGGTGGTGGAAGTAGATGTAGTAATAGTATTGAAAATGGTAGTAGTATCAGTAGAAGTGGTATTAGTGCAGTAGTAGTTGGGGTAGAAATAAGGTGGGAGAAGTAGCACAATGGAAAACTAGGGAAAAGTTACGACAGTGTAACTGTAATGAAGAAATAGTACTACTGTTAGTAGCAGTAGTAAGAGTATGGTAGTAATAGTAAAGGTAGTGCAGGAGGAGCACTGCGGGAGAGCTACTAGCTCACGGGCATAGAGCAAAAACCCGTCGAGACGAACCCCCATAGGACAAAACCCACAAAGGCAGAAGACAGGAAAGATAGTCATAGAAAGGAAAAAAGGTGATGAGGTAAAAGAGGAGGAAGAGGCAAAGGTTAGGTCAAGTCACGAGTGTTGTGAAGTTTGGAGTAATTGACAACGTAATGAGAAATGAAGGCATCATCAGAAACAAGGAAGGTCTAGTGATGACTAGAAGAATGGTAGACAGTTTTGTATGTATAATGTTCGCCAAGACCGTATCCTGGCACGGGTCTCAATCTTGCGATGAAACCCCTCTCTGGCTCCCGAGGGAGAAAGGTTTCTACAATGATGCGACAATGCTGTTCAAGCACTCTTCTGGTCAGTTCAACTGGTGCATCTCATAAGCGACCCAAGTAAAACAGTTTTGGCAGAGGACCAGTTAATATGATAACTGTGGGTTCAGGTGCACACACTTTAGACCTCAGGAAACATTCCTGTCCTGCCACCCTCTTCACTCCTGTGATAAAAATGCGTATTTTTTTTCTGCAGTTTTCGGTAAAAATTAGACACGTGTGCAACATCTGGGTATCTTTATTGTAGACGTTTTCCCCCATCCAGTGACTATCAATACAGATTCAGGACATATTTAGAAGACAGTAAAAACTATATACAAAAGATGAGGTAATCAGTCCCTCAGCCATCGAGTTGCTGTGAAGAGCACCGTAGTCTTGAACATTCTTCAGACTACTGTGCTCTCACCTCAAAGGCTGAGGACTGATTACCACATCTTTTGTATATAGTTCTACAGTCTTCTAATTATGTCCTAAAATTTGTATTTGATAGTCCCCGGGATGGCGAAACGTCTACAGTAAAGACACCCAAATGTTGCACAAAATGTCTAATTTTTATCGTGTCGTACCGTATACCAATTTATGTATAGTATACAGGTATTGTAGTTTACAGGTAATAAAGTATTGTTAAGCACAAAAGAAAGCCGCTAACATGCGGGCAACACGGCTTTAAAAGCCAAGTTGTGAAGTGAAGAGAGGTGAAGCCAGGTTAAGCCAATGGAAGTGAGGTCACCTGACGGCTGCGTCCACAATGTGAGCTTCACCAAGCGTGGTTTACAAAGGTATATTTCCATAGCATTTTGGAGATGTAAGTTCCTGCTTTTCGTTCAGTTTGTGTTGGAAAATAGGGATGTTTTTAGGGCCTAAAATTGAGCATCACTATCTGTAAAATTTTGGTATCGTCCCATCCGTATTAGAATGTGCCATCATGCCATCTTATCTCTCTCCACTCATGCTTCTTTGCTTCTAGTAAAAGTGGTATGTTACGACATCCAGTTGGAAAAAAAACACAAATTTTACGTGACTCACGAAATCGTAATGATACATTGCAAACAAACTGACAACGGCGGGTTAGAACCCGCGATCAGTGGCGTCTCAAAACTCCAGTGGCTACGCGACGGTCGGAGTTTTGAGGCTCTTTGATCGCGGGTTTCTAACCCCACCCGTGGTATGGTTTCTACTACATTTTATATGGGAACGTTCTGGTCCTGGACCTCCACATTTAGTGCCCAAAGGGTCTCAGACTGAAAATTATCAGTTAAAATGCCCTAGTGGAAATACAAACACGTATGCATTATAATGTGATCCTTTATTGACAACGTTTCGCCCACACAGTGGACTTCAAGTCACATACAGATCACCTGGGTAGAAGGTACATGAAGGTACAAATATTCATGTACCTTACCCGGGTAGATCTGTTTGTGACTTGATAAAGTCCACTGTGTGGCGAAACGTTGTCAAGAAAGAATCACATTATACTGCATGTGTGTTTATTTTTTCCATTGTGTGGGTATTTTATACCGTTATTCCCAAAATGCCTAGTGTTTGTAGTTTCTGTCTCCCTTTCGATTTGTTTTGATATAATTTCAGTCTCGCTTTTTCCCCCTTTTTTAAAACATTAAATTTGATCTGTAAGGTGGCTCTCTCATCTTCTGAGGCTCCTCTAGATTTCTCTCTCCTCCTAGACAGATGTTTTGCTCTTATTCTTCCATTCAGGATCATTTTTATTCCATTCAGTTCCGTATTGTAATATATGTACTTTGAGCAGCTTATGCATTAATTAAAAAATGCCATAGTGGCAGTTCCACAATGGAAATAAGTCACTGGCTTTTTTGGTTATCCTAGATAATTGATAATTGTACTTAGGTGTGCCCTTGTACTTAAAACTTATCAACCTCTCGTTTCTGTTTGTAAGAATCACTAGTCAGATAACTTCAGTCATTTTTAATCTGAATGGCGAAATCTGGACCTTTACTACATTATCCTTACCATATTCCAGTTAATATTAAAGATAATGGATTTGTGATTACTTGTCCAACTCTTTCCATGATCCCTAGATAACTTACTAGGGTTTCCTTTTTTAACAAGAGCAAGGTCCAGCAGGTTATTCTCCCAAAACCAGCATAAATCCATTGCTGTGAGTCCTGTCTAGGCTAGATATTTTTAGCACGCTATTTACACCCCCTTTATTTATTCCTGTCTTCCATTTATACACCTCAGTCAAATCCTCCTTATTCTACGCCTTTCTAGAGAGTGCAGATTCAGGGACCTCAGTCTGTCCTCATGGGGGAAGATTTTGATACATGGGATAAAACTTTTGTCACCTCCTCTGTACGTTTTCCAGAGCATTTATATCCTTTTCTGTAATACGGTGACCAGAACTGTGCAGCATAATCTAAATGAGGCCTAACCAAGGATATATAGAGTTCAAGAATAAGATCTACATTTATTCAGTTATATGTGGCATGGTTATTTACCTGTCCAATGTTTAGAACTTTGCATTTGTCTATTTTAAACTGCATCTGCCTACTACCCGACTACGCATCATCTCAGTCTATTCAATCTTCTGGAGTGCTCTAATGTCCTCGTCAGAATGAATTCGAGGGCCTATTTTGGTGTCATCGGCAAACTTTCTAATGTCGCTATATATATATATATATATAATATAAGAGGTGGCATAATGCTGGTTGTTCCTCTGCTACTTATTGGCTACGGTAGTGGTTCTTGTCAGATGGTGAGATGATGCGAGTTCCCACGCTGGTGTGAGGCTGCCCAGCTCCCACAAACTTTCTAACAACCTGCATGATCACAGTCTCACCTCGAATAAAATGTTGCACTGTGGAGCCGCTTTAATTACCGCTGCCCTGACGACACCCACAACTCGCAAGGAAAAAAAAATATTGTGTTCTCTAAGGTTGAAGTCCACAGTGAAAGACGTAGTTGTTTCATCCCTGGGCTGGTGAGGAGTAAAATGCACCTAATGTACACTCACTACAGAGTACAAATTGTGTATATATAGTACACGTGTGCGAGAAAGATACAGCCGGTATTCAGTTGCAAGAAACGAAAAAAACTAAACTGGCGTGTGGAACAGTGTGAAGTTCTTTAAATTTAGTGGTGAAAAACCTTGACGACAGGAAGTGTTGTCCTGTTGGTTAATACAGTGTTGTCCTGTTGGTTAATAGTGTTGTCCTGTTGGTTAATACAGTGTTGTCCTGGTGGTTAATACAGTGTTTGTCCTGGTGGTTTAATGCAGTGTTGCCCCTGGTGGTTAATACAGTGTTTTTCCTGGTGGTTAATACAGTGTTGTCCTGGTGGTTAATAGTGTTGTCCTGGTGGCTAATACAGTGCTGTCCTGGTGGTTAGTACAGTTTTTGTCCTAGTGGTTAGTACAGTTTTGTCCTGGTGTTAATACAGTTTTGTCCTGGGGGTTTAATACAGTGTGTCCTGGTGGTAATACAGTGTTGTCCTGGTGGCTAAAAACAGTGCGGGTCCTAGTGGTTAGTACAGTTTTTGTCCTGGTGGTTAAAAACAGTGTTGCCCCCCCCGTGGTTAATACAGGTTGTCCTGGTGTTAATACAGTGTTGTCCTGGTGGTTAATACAGTGTTGTCCTGGTGTTAATACAGTGTTGTCCTGGTGGTTAATACAGTGTTGTCCTGGGTTAATACAGTGTTGTCCTGGTGGTTAATACAGTGTTGTCCTGGTGGTTAATACGTGTTGTCCTGGTGGTTAATAGTGGTTGTCCTGGTGGTTAATAGTGTTGTCCTGGTGGTTAATACAGTGTTGTCCTGGTGGTTAATACAGTGTTGTCCTGGTGGTTAATAGTGTTGTCCTGGTGGCTAATACAGTGCGTCGTAGTGGTTAGTACAGTGCTGTCCTGGGGGTTTTAGTACAGTGTTGGGTCCCTGGTGGTAGTACAGTGTTGTCCTGGTGGTTAGTACAGTGTTGTCCTGGTGGTTAGTACATGTTGTCCTGGTGGTTATACAGTGTTGTCCTGGTGGTTAGAACAGGTTTGTCCTGGTGGTTATACAGTGTTTGTCCTGGTGGTTAGTACAGTTGTCCTGGTGGTTAGTACAGTGTTGTCCTGGGGGTTTAGTACAGTGTTGTCCTGGTGGTTAGTACAGTGTTGTCCTGGTGGTTAGTACAGTGTTGCCTGGGGGTTAATATAGTGTTGTCCTGGTGTTAATTAGTGTTGTCCTGGTGGTTAATATAGTGTTGTCCTGGTGGTTAATACAGTGTTGCCTAGGGGTTAGTACACTGTTGTCCTGGGGGGTTAGTACAGTGTTGTCCTGGGGGTTTAAAGTACACTGTTTTCCTGGTGGTTAGTACAGTGTTGTCCTGGTGGTTAGTACAGTGTTGTCCTGGTGGTTAGTACAGTGTTGTCCTGGTGGTTAGTACAGTGTTGTCCTGGTGGTTAGTACAGTGTTGTCCTGGTGGTTAATAGTGTTCTGGTGGTTAATAGTGTTGTCCTGGTGGTTAATAGTGTTCTGGTAACATGACTAAGAAATCGTAATGACACGATTGCAAATAAACCATACCCCCGGCCGGGATTGAACCCGCGGTCATAGTCTCAAAACTCCAGCCCGTCGCGCTAACCACTAGACCAGCTAGCCACAATAAGATTCATCCAACTAGGTATATTTCTACACCATAGGAAAGTTAGCACAGGCACCTCTGTGACCAAAAATGCAAGTTTTTACAGACGAATCTCCAGCTAGCGTGGCCGTGACGAACTCTAGCTCAAGTCCCTTTACTGCCGTCAACATGACTTAAGAAAGCGTAATGACACGATTGCAATAAACCATACCCCCGGGCCCGGGGATTGAACCCGCGGTCATAGTCTCAAAACTCCAGCCCGTCGCGCTAACCACTAGCCCAGCTAGCCACAATAAGATTCATCCAACTAGGTATATTTTACACCATAGGAAAGTTAGCACAGGCACCTCTGTGACCACAAATGCAAGTTTTTACAGACGAATCTCCAGCTAGCGTGGCCGTGACGAACTCTAGCTCAAGTCCCTTTACTGCCGTCAACATGACTTAAGAAATCGTAATGACACGATTGCAAATAAACCATACCCCCGGCCGGATTGAACCCGCGGTCATAGAGTCTCAAAACTCCAGCCCGTCGCGCTAACCACTAGACCAAGCTAGCCACAATAAGATTCATCCAACTAGGTATATTTCTACACCATAGGAAAGTTAGCACAGGCACCTCTGTGACCACAAATGCAAGTTTTTACAGACGAATCTCCAGCTAGCGTGGCTGTGCTAACTTTCCTATGGTGTAGAAATATAACCTAGTTGGATGAATCTTATTGTGGCTAGCTGGTCTAGTGGGTAGCGCGACGGGCTGGAGTTTTGAGACTCTATGACCGCGGTTCAATCCCGGCCGGGGGTATGGTTTAGTGTTCTGGTAGTTAATAGTGTTGTCCTGTGGTTAATACAGTGTTGTCCTGGTGGTAATACAGTGTTGTCCTGGTGGTTATACAGTGTTGTCCTGGTGGTTAATACAGTGTTGCCCTGAGGTTAATACAATGTTGTCACTGGTGATTATACAGTGTTGACCTGTGGTTAATACAGTGTTATCCTGGTGGTTGATACATTGTTGTCCTGGTGGTTAATAGTGTGTCCTGGTGGTTAATACAGTGTTGTCCTGGTGGTTAATACATTGTTGTCCTGGTGGTTAATAGTGTTGTCCTGGTGGTTAATACATTGTTGTCCTGGTGGTTAATACATTGTTGTCCTGGTGGTTAATACATTGTTGTCCTGGTGGTTAATAGTGTTGTCCTGGTGGTTAATACAGTGTTGTCCTAGTGGTTAATACAGTGTTGTCCTGTGGTTAATACAGTGTTGTCCTGATGGTTAATAATGTTACCCTAGGGTTAACGCAGACAGTAGTCAGTACAGGTAGGGTTGTCCTCAGAGTTAATAATGAGAACACTCACAGTATATCCGAAAATACGGAGCATTAGCCTGGTATGATTCATTTTTTTTTTCATTAAGAAACAAGACGGGTGTTTCCTGACACGGGTCTTAGTCATACGATGACACGTTACCTGAGTTACAGGTCATGTGACAGGCCAGCCCCTGGCTTGCCTGTCACCTCGGTGCTCGGTCATTGTGTATGTTTCTGGGAATAACACTACAGCAGCCTACTGGCCTGTTGCAGTGTTAGCAAGTCCTTAGACAAGTCCTTCTCAGATCCAAACCATTAACAAAGATATTTGACCAACACTTCTGCAGTGTTTCCAAATACTGCATTTGTGTAGTATATTTTCAGTCCACTTTTGTAGTTAATACAAGTATTTCATTATCGAGAAGACTACAAACTTGTGTTTCGCAGCTTCATTGGAATGAGAAACAATCAGGTTTAACCCATAGAAGTGTAACTCCGATTCTTCAGATTTAGTCCTTCACTGAAGGAATAACATTAACGAAAATCACAATGGAAATAAGTGACTTTTGTGGTTATCATAGATAATTACACATGTGCTATGTATGATAATTTATATAACTGCATTAATGTGTACCTCTACTTAAACTTGCAAGAAACTTAACTCTGGCAGAGGTACGTTGAGCGGTGTCTCAGATCGCAACAATACTAGTACTGTGTTCACTCAACACTGCAGAAATATGCCAGTCACAGAGCTAGCCTTTCTTGCACGATTACCAGGGTCATCCCCTGCCTCACTGGCACCAGGAAGACACCATGCAAACGTGTACGCGCACACACGCAAACGCAGATGTACGCACTAGACTTCACTTAGATAATATCATTCAGAGATCTTCCCATTTGAAGTCCAGCAGTGATGTGACACCACTGTGCTGGAAGTTGTGACCACTGTGCTGGAAGTTGTGACCACTGTGCTGGAAGTTTGTGACCACTGTGCTGGAAGTTGTGACCACTGTGCTGGAAGTTGTGACCACTGTGCTGGAAGTTGTGACCACTGTGCTGGAAGTTTGTGACCACTGTGCTGGAATTGTGACACTGTGCTGGAAGTTGTGACCACTGTGCTGGAAGTTGTGACCACCACTGTGCTGGAAGTTGTGACCACCACTGTGCTGAAGTTGTGACCACCACTGTGCTGGAAGTTGTGACGACCACTGTGCTGGAAGTTGTGACGACCACTGTGCTGGAAGTTGGACGACCACTGTGCTGGAAGTTGTGACGACCACTGTGCTGGAAGTTGTGACGACCACTGTGCTGGAAGTTGTGACGGCCACTGTGCTGGAAGTTGTGACGGCCACTGCTGGAAGTTGTGACGGCCACTGTGCTGGAAGTTGGACGGCCACTGTGCTGAAAGTTGTGACGACCACTGTGCTGGAAGTTGTGACGACCACTGTGCTGGAAGTTGTGACGGCCACTGTGCTGGAAGTTGTGACGGCCACTGTGCTGGAAGTTGTGACGGCCACTGTGCTGGAAGTTGTGACGGCCACTGTGCTGGAAGTTGTGTACGGCCACTGTGCTGGAAGTTGTGACGGCCACTGTGCTGGAAGTTGTGACGGCCACTGTGCTGGAAGTTTGTGACGGCCACATGTGCGGAAGTTGTGACGGCCACTGTGCTGGAAGTTGTGACGGCCACTGTGCTGGAAGTTGTGACGGCCACTGTGCTGGAAGTTGTGACGGCCACTGTGCTGGAAGTTGTGACGCCACTGTGCTGGAAGTTGTGACGGCCACTGTGCTGGAAGTTGTGACGGCCACTGTGCTGGAAGTTGTGACGCCACTGTGCTGGAAGTTGTGACGGCCACTGTGCTGGAAGTTGTGACGGCCACTGTGCTGGAAGTTGTGACGGCCACTGTCATGGAAGTTGTGACGGCCACTGTGCTGGAAGTTGTGACGGCCACGTGCTGGAAGTTGTGAACGGCCACTGTGCTGGAAGTTGTGACGGCCACTGTGCTGGAAGTTGTGACGGCCACTGTGCTGGAAGTTGTGACGGCCACTGTGCTGGAAGTTGTGACGGCCACTGTGCTGGAAGTTGTGACGGCCATCTGTGCTGGAAGTTGTGACGGCCACTGTGCTGGAAGTTGTGACGGCCACTGTGCTGGAAGTTGTGACGGCCACTGTGCTGGAAGTTTGTGACGGCACTGTGCTGGAAGTTGTGACGGCCACTGTGCTGAATTGTGACGGCCACTGTGCTGGAAGTTGTGACGGCCACTGTGCTGGAAGTTGTGACGGCCACTGTGCTGGAAGTTGTGACGGCCACTGTGGGTGGAAGTTTGTGACGCCACTGTGCGGAAGTTGTGACGGCCACTGTTCGGAAGTTGTGACGCCACTGTGCGGAAGTTGTGACGGCCACTGTGCTGAAGTTGTGACGGCCACCCGTGCTGGAAGTTGTGACGGCCACTGTGCTGGAAGTTTTGACGGCCACGTGCTGGAAGTTTTGGACGGCCACTGTGCTGGAAGTTGTGACGGCCACTGTGCTGGAAGTTGTGACGGCCACTGTGCTGAATTTGTGACGGCCACTGTGCTGGAAGTTGTGACGGCCACGTGCTGGAAGTTGTGACGGCCACTGTGCTGGAAGTTGTGACGGCCACTGGCTGGAATTTTGGACGGCCACTGTGCGGAAGTTGTGACGGCCACTGTGCGGAAGTTGTGACGCCACTGGGGCTGGAAGTTGTGACGGCCACTGTGCTGGAAGTTGTGACGGCCACTGGTGCTGGAAGTTGTGACGGCCACTGTGCTGGAATTTTGTGACGGCCACGTGCTGGAAGTTGTGACGGCCACTGTGCTGGAAGTTGTGACGGCCACTGTGCTGGAGTTGTGACGGCCACTGTGCTGGAAGTTGGACCCACTGTGCGGGAAAAATTGGACCACCACTGTGCTGGAAGTAAAACAAGAACTGTAAACAAAGATGTTGGCAGCGCTGACACACGTGCGACTTACGTACCCCTCTTTTTTTTTTTATCCTCCTGTCCTCCCCCCCCCCCTCTTTGTTTTTTCTTTTTTTTTCTTTTTTTCTCTACTTCTTCATTCTCTTCCTTCTTCATTGTGTTCCTACACATGCAATACTAAAGAAAGGAAGGGAAATTTAAAGATGAAATTCTTGATTGTCTGGCCGACAGTTAAAGAAGGAAACGAAATGTATTTCTCATTGTTTTTTCTTTTTGTTTATCTGCTTGAGAGTATCCAGGATTATCCCCCCCCCCCCCTTGGTCTCACACCAGACCTGTTTTGGTCAGTCAGACTGTTGGTGCGTGGTGTGCACAATCACGCGTATCACTGCCTGTTTGTTAGAGTAATTGTTGAGGAGTCCCTTTCAGGTTCATTGAAATAATTTTATTTTTATTCGTAATGTCCCTCGTATACATTAAAAAAAGGGAGGGGTCGAGTTTAGAGGGTGTCGAGTTAAAGAGGGTGTCGAGTTAAAGAGGGTGTCGAGTTAAAGAGGGTGTAGAGTTTGTGTATTTGTTATCTGTTAGTGGATGTTTTACTTTCCCTTTTTTCGTGTAGTTTAAGAATTCTTGGGAATTACAAAAAAGAATTTTTGTATATTCTGAATGCTTTTTTTAAACCCTGAGTTTTAACTGTGAATACATAGGCCGCAAAAAAACAATATGAATTTTAAATGAGACAATTTCAGTTACCCCGCTAGGGAAAGACCTGAGGGAAAAAATCTAGATCGGAGTATTAAACGAAAATTCTAACCCCACACAATAGAGCGGGAAATTAATGTGAAGGACCTGGGAGTGATGTCAGAGAATCTCGGGTTTCAAAGATCCCCAAAAAATGTGTCTATCACATCTAGGATAAGGTTATGATGGATAATAAGAACCTTCAAAATGAGGGATGCCAAGCCTATGATAATTCTCTTTAAATCATTTGTTTTCTCTGCGCTGGAATATTGTTGTACTTAACCCCCTTTCAACCTTTGATATACCTTTGAAGAGTTTTTGAGAGTTTCACTACTCTCGGGTCCCGGCCATGGGCCCGGCTCGTCTGGTGCTTGTCTGGTCAACCAGGCTTTGATTCTGGAGGTCCGCTGCCCCCCATATCCATCACAGCCGGTTGATCTGGCAGGCGGGAAAAAGCAGATCTGGAAATATACAGAGAACTTGTACTGCACGTATAAACAGTCAAGCTCTCGTTTACTGCGACCGTTTGAAGTTTTCCCTTTACCTGTACTCCTTGAAATGCAGGCTAAAAGATGCATCATAATTTACACACACATCACTCCCTACGACAACAAAAGATTCAGCAGATGGTCAACATCCCCCAGTGAAAAGAAGGGGGGCCATGATAAAACTGAGAGATAACACAAAAGTCAGGGGCCCCAAAGCCCTTCAACTGCTCCCAACATTCATAAGAGGGATTACCAAAAACCCCTGGTTGTCTTCAAGAGGGACTGGACAGATACCTAATTAGTTTTTTGACTAGCGGGCTGTGGTTTGTACGTTGGATTTTGTGCAACCGGCAGTAACAGCCTAGCTGATTAGGCCGTAATGCATCACGAGGTGGATTACGGCCTGATCAATTTGGGTTCATTCCCGACCGCGAGGTCTGGCCCTGAACCTCTCCCCGGGGCGTTGACCCCCTAATCCTCTCCAATAAGAGAATAGAATGCATTAGCAAACATAAGGAAATAGAGAGTCCGTCTTCTCCTTCCCTGCTGGAATATTTGAATGTTCCGGGGTCAACGCCCCCGAACTCTGTCTCTGACTAGCTCACCGGTATAAATATTTTACACCGAGAAAATTCCCTTTTTAGTGAAGAATTTCCTGTTATCTTCTAACCCTTGTGGTTTTAGCGCTTCTTTTTTTTATAATCATAGTATCTTCACCTCCACAGAAACTCCCGCTTATATTCAAACTTAATAAAATTTTTGAAATTGATTTTTCGTTGTATATTATCAAATGTTAAGAGAACATTGTGATTACCCATTACAGTTACTTATAAAATCTCTTCGTGGAGAAAAAATGAACGGTTTTGGGTGGGGTTTGCAGGGAGTTTAAAAATTGTTATTGTTTTAAAGTGTATCTTTGGTGGGTCAGCAACCGCTCCCTCCATCATTCACCCGTCACCAACCTGGGCCAATTACTTTTTTTTTTTATTTAGCGGGTTACTCTGGGCTGTCGTTGTAGCATCAAGATGTGTTGTTTTTTGGGATTGTGATTGAATTAATATACTTTTTTTTGGGGGGGGGGAGGTGTCTCTATATTGCCCAGATGTATTATTATCTTCCATCTGTCTGCTAGTTTAAAAATCTTTTATGAAGTCCATGTTGTAGCAACACTCTATGTACATTCTTTTAAACTCTTGGTGTTAAAACCTCCTATTGCACTATGACACCAGAACAAAGACGAAATCATTGTGGATTGTACTATCATTGGATTGTTCCTTTAATGGGATACAAAACCAAGAAGTTATTTAATAAGACATACGCGAACACCCGACCACTTTATTCTGAAGACATTTCGCCAGCCATTGCTTTATCACTCCAATACGGAGGGTATTTGAAAAATGTTGAAATGACCCGCAGAAGACGAGGTAATCAGTCCCTCAGCCTAGAAAAGCATAATTGTCTGTCCTTCTTACCAGCCGACAAATGTGAGTATTTTACACCAGACCTTGCCAAACTGTAATACCAACATATTTCTTAAACAGTTGCAGGAGAAAAGCTGAGACAGTTATCCGCACAACATCCCAGACAATTCTCGTACAACCAGTCGACCAGGTTTCAGACATTCCGGTACAACCAAGTCGACCAAGGTTTCAGACATTCTCGACAACCATCGACCAGGTTTCAGACATTCTCGGTACAACCATCGACCAGGTTTTCAGACATTCTCGGTACAACCAGTCGACCGGGTTCGAACATTCCGTACAACCAGTCGCGCCAGGTTTCAGATATGTTATTCTTCAACGTGTCGGAAAAATTGTCGGCCCTTTTCCGATAGAACAAAACATCAGCGAACACAAGTACGTTCGTAAAAGGGGATTTTAAAGTATCCCGGTGATGGATAAGGAATAATTTTAGGAGAGAAATAAAAAATGAGATAGATATAGGAAATGCATTTAGATGCCTGATAGATCTGAAGCTCACTGTGATAACATAAATAAACGTTTATGACCCAGCTTACAGTGTGAACAGACTGATGTTGCAGTGGCGAGGCTTAGCTGGTTACAAGTCCCTCTAGCAAACCCCACAGATGATCACACTAATAATCAAGTATGTTGCCAGCGCTGTGGTCACTATCTTGAACACCCATGCGCATAATTGTCCACTTATTGAGGAATACAGAGATAGTATAATAAACCTATGCGATGTCTTGACATATCTAAATTTAATGGAAATGACCTTGTGGGTTTAGGGCTTGATTTGATTATAATAATTGTAAATGAAAAAAAAATCCCAATATTTAAGCAAATTTCCAAATTTTTCTTGTAACAATAACAAAACTGTAGATAAAAATCCAATGACTCCGTTGGGGCCCTTTTTTGGGCCTTTTTTTCTGGGCTTTTTGTATCAATGCTTTGCCCACCCTCCACGTGGAAAGGGGTGCACAAAAATGTCACTTCGGTGGCAAACTCAAATCTTTACCAATTGATAAATAACATACCGATCCGGGCTGGACTGATTACCTCATCTCCTCTTTTTTCCACCGTTTTTCTTTTTTTGGAATGAAGCCACTGATGGCAAAACTTTCCAATTAAAGTTTCCCCATGTGTTGCCAGGGTCTTATTTATTTATACTGTTTCGACAAATCTTACCAAACCCAAATATGCGCACTTTTTATCAAGACGATGGTCTGAACACATCTCTAGGACTGATAACCTCAACTTTTCAATCATCTTTGCATTGGACGACGAAGGAAGTGAAAACCCATCCCTTCCTTAGATCAACCTAAATGCCCCAATTCCCCAGGGGTTTTAAGCCTTCCCCCTTATTAAAATTTTCTTTTTTCAACACACCGGCCTTATCCCCCAAGGCGGGGTTTTGGGCCCAAAAAAAAAAAAGGGAAAGTTATTTTTAAATTTAGAATTTTTAAATAGGGGAAAAGGTTACTACCCCCTTCCCCGGCTTTTAGCGCCTCTTACAACACGCATGGCTTACGGGGAAAATTCTTTTTTCCACTTCCCAGGAGAAAAAGGGGGAAATAAACAAGAACTAGAAAGAAAAATGAAGAATCCCCAAAGGGGGATTGTATATATTTTCTTGTACATTATTGTAGTTACCTAATTTTAAGGGTAGAATAGCAAGACGTACCTGAAATCTTTCATTTATGAACAACAAAAGCACCCCATCCTACCTCATTAAAAAAAATTACAGGTTTTTTTGTTGTACACTCACTGCAGACGGTAGTACCTCCCTGGGCCGGTGCTGTTTCCAAACCCACACCTAGGAAAATAAATAATTGGGGTGATATACCTCTGGGGGCGGGCAATACCTTATTACTATCCTAAACCGCAAACCTAAAACTTTAAATTTTTTTTAGCAAACAGGGCTTAATTTTTAATGTTTTCCTTCTACCTAAAGGCCCGGGCTGAGACCAGGGGGGTTAGGGAAAATTACCCCCAACCAATTTTATATAACAATATCGGAAAAAACCTCCAAGAGGGCCGAAACGTCGTCCCTAATTCTTTCCGATGGCGGTTACTGTCATTGTCCCGTCATGGATTTTAACTTTGTTCTTTAAATTCGATAATGGTAAATTGATGATTAACACATTGCAAATTGAATAACTTTTTTATTGACACTTTTGCCTACACAGAGGCTTCTTCATCAGATACAAAGATTAGGTGTATGAAAAGATGTAATCATCCTCCCCCTGCTACATCTCTGCCCCCTATTTTCTGAAGAATCACGGTAGGCGAAACGTTTCATCAATAAAGTTACCCAACTGTTGCTCAGTGGTGAATCTCATGTTTTTATACCTTTATAACATCTATTCAAGGTTGTAATACATCATAAAAATTAACATCCCTGCAGCATCTGGCTAACTTTTTTCTTCTACACCTACATATAGAAGACGCAATGTTCACATTTCTAATTCATGAACCTACAAATAACCTCAATGTGTCTTGCAGTAATTTTCCAAAATTCAATTCTTCTGTGAATTGCAAGTGTTTAGACGATGGTAGCACTCGCGGGAGTCGTGAAACAGATCCTCTGCAGATCTTCTTACCACGGCATTCTGTTTCTTTTTGCTCGTGTCGAGGGTTTAGCCCCTCGAGAGGCGCGGGCCCGGCACCATTGACGGATCTAAGCAAAATTGGGGGCGCGCCACTCCTCTGGTGCTTATTTTCCCCAAACTTTTTGCCCACTTGTAGTCTTCTTTATTTAACGAAGGGCCTAAAAGAACAAAAAGGCGCAATACCGTGACTGGAACAATACACAAATAACCTGCACGTAGGGAAAAAGCTTATAACGACGTTTCGGCCACTTGGACCATTTACCCAAATCACGCTGGGGTACTCAAATTTAGGGCAGCAAATTGGGGAGAAAAGTTGATGTTTTCATCCATGCCTCGAAGTATTTTAAGGGGGTCAGTCCCTCATTCTTGAGAACCGATCAACTTCCTGACTCCAACTTGGGGATAAAAGTTATAAAAAACAACACATGGAAAAAAAACACAAATGCATATAATTGTCCTTTAGCTACGTTTCGCTCAACATGGGCTTTATCAGTCACAAACCGATCTACCTGGGTAAAAAATACATAATATATATAGTTGGAGATCAGATGGAGAATTTGATAGGTTTTATTTTTAAAAGACCTCAAATCCCTCTCAAATTAATTTGGGGTATACACAGCACCATAATAGTATGAAAACATTATTTTATGGCGGGGGGTTTTTTGTTTGGAGAATTCTTTCTAATACTTCGAGATGAAGAAACGTTAGAAATGCGATTTTTGATGATTAAGGCAAACTCTACGGAAATTAGTTTTTTAATCATAGGTGAATGGTGAATTCCCCGTGTTGATGCAGGAATTTTTCAATACGTTCCTACATCATTTGGTTTATTTAGACGATTCAAGGTTTTTTCGCTGTTTCATCTGCGTATATTCGTCCAACCTCCATAGGAGTAGTAAAATACCTGCTTATTGGGGTTTAATGTTTCCCAGTTTCGTCCAGTCAGATCTTTTATGGAATTACTGGTTTCGATGGGGACTATATTTTTAACTTTGCAGCCTTTTGAGACGTTCAACGCAAACGGGGGCTGTATAGTCCTTGTGGGTTGCGCTTCTTTTTTATTATAAAATAAAAAAGCAAACTGGCGTAGGGAAGGGTTTAATTTCTCAGGGGTAGGTTATGCGTGGGGAAATTTATCTAAGGGGCCCTTTTTTGCAGCTTTTAGAAAAGGAAGGAAAATGTAGATCATAAGGTTTGGGGTATTTTCAGCCAAAATTTTTGACGGAAAATGTTCCTCCCCCAAAACCTTTACTGATCTAATTTTCCCTTCCTTTTTCACCAAAACGCAAAAAAAAAGGCCCTTCAAAATCAGTTCTTCACGCACTAATACACAAATCATGTAGAACAAAAACTAGAACAAAGCCTGCATGCAACCGGGATTCCACCAACTACCCAGAATTCAAAACGCTCGACTGTGATTTAAAGAACCCCAATTTTCCCTAAATTAAATGCCTCGAACATTATTTAAACACATTTCTAACAAACAAATAAAGTCAGCTTCATCATCTCTCAATATTAGCAAGAATTCTCCTCAAAGCATTTAAATTAAAACCCCCCATCCCTTTAAAATGCTGTCGCCTCCGCCGCCGACCCACCACCACAAGTACTATAACTATCACAAAAGATTAATTAAATGCTTTGCACCTCATCTGTACCTATAATTCCTTCTGTGTCCCAGTATTGCTTTTAACGGCGGACAAAGCCCAGAGAGCGAAACATTTCCCCAATAAAATGTCCAATAGTTTTCACTCGTGTCCTTTACGAACATACTACATTCTTGTTCATCCAGAAGGAAGGGGAAGACGTTGCGGTCGGGGAATTCACTTTACCTATGTCAGCACATTTCGGGAAGACAGTGATTTGGAAAAGGGGAACTTGAGCTAGAGTTCGTCACGGTCAACGCTAGCTGAGATTCAGTCTGTATTTTCGGAGTGCGATTATGTAGTGAGCGCGCAATGGTGGGCGCTTAGGTGTGTCGTGAACCTTCGGCCGACAGTAGGAGAGGCGCGAGAGAGCGGCCTAGTTGTATGACCGGCGATTATCACCTGTCATTACTACTCGTCGGTCTGAGTTTTATGACTCTCGATCGCGGGTTCTAACGCCACCCGTGGTTAATGGTTTTGTTGTGTACTTACCTGTTGGTATTGCAGGGGTCATTAAAGCTCCTAACCCCGCCTTTTTCCATGTGCGCGAGCGAGAGGTTTATTCTGTCTGCTCCATGAGTTTATCCGTATCTCTTCTTAACTATGTATGATCCTGCCACCACTAGTACCTTCCCACTGTTTCACTTCCTGACTACCTATGGCTGAAAAATACTTCCTAAAATCCTTGCGACTTCCTCTGATCTTTCAACTTCCAGTTGTGACCCTTTGTTTGCTGTGTCACCCATCTCTGAACATTCTGTCCCTTTCCACCTTAACTATTCCCTTCAGTTTTTATATGTGGGTTATTATGTGACGCGCCGCGGCGCACCCCCCCCCAACTCACTCTGTCCTCACAGTTCGTCACATTAATTTCCCTTAACCTCTTGCCGTAGACATGCCCCTTACTTCCAGACTATCTTGTTGCAGAACCCTTGCACTTTCTCTAATTTTCTTCCGTGCTTCATTAGTGTGGGTTCCAACTGTTGCTGCATATCCAATAGTGTCTGCTTTAACGTGTACAGAGTCCCCAGCGACTCTGTACTAGATGTCGGAATGCTATTCCTTAGGGTTGCTATCCTCGTATGCCGCAGCATTATTGTTGTGTCACCTCAATTGTTTCGGTGATATAATCCACCCCAGGACCTTTCCTTGAGTGAATGTCGTAGCCTTTGGCCCCTAGACTGTATTCTGTCTGTATCCTCTTTGCCCTTCCCCGATCTTCATGACTTTGACACTTGCAGGCTGAGCTCCGGGAAAACCATTTGCTGGCCCTCCTTAGATTGTCCAGATCCCTTTTGTACTCCTCCTGTAGAAGCCTCCCGATTGGCGGATCTCCTCATTAACGTCATAGATAGTGCGTGTCAACCGAACACTTTCTGGAGTCTTGTTACTTCCGTCATGTCTTCACACGTGTACCATAAACAGCACGGCCTAGGACTGAACCCCTGTGAACATTCGCCGCTCTCTCACAGCGCCACCCCACACACGTTACGTGCCATACTGCTGCTGCCTTCATGCAGTATTTCTTCCTGTTATACCTGCCTGACCTCAGTTTTTGCACTATATCTTGCATGAACTGAGTCAAAAGCCTTCTTACAGTCCAGAAATCAATCTACCCCTTCAAGAACTCCCTCTCTTGTCTTACATACTATCACAATGGTCATAGAACGCCATTAGGTTTGTGAACAACAAGGATTTATCCGTCCCCGATCCGTGCTATTGTCCGTTAGAACTCCATTTCCTTCACTAGGTCTCCCCACATTCTGATAATCATTCTTCCATGACTTGCGTACTATGCATTCATGGATGCTGATCGAAGTTTGTTCTGCATGTATTTCTCCTTTTATAAATATTGGGACTACATTTGCGTCTTCCCATACCTCAGGACCTGCCCCGTTCTAGATGTGTTGAAAAGGGTGATGCACACAGTGCCTCTCTCCCATCTCTCGGACCCACGGAGAGATATCATCGCCCCGTCGCCTTTGAGGTATCTAGTTCGTTTAGCCCTCCTCACAGTGTTGTGTGGGGGGGTGGGGGTCTAAAGCCATGCCACCCTCATCTCTGGCTGCTCTCACCCCACCATCCTACCTCTGCCACCTTATCCCACCCCCACAACCTCATGGCCATCTCCCAACCACCACCCCCATACTCCGAGGCTCCACATCCTCTGCCTTCTGTCCATCTTGGAGGCCCTATCCCTCGGTTCCCTCTCCTTACCTCTCTTGCCCCCTCTTTTTTTCCCCCAACACTTCTCTCCCTCTCCTCCCCTTTCTTCCCTGCTACCTCTTATCTCTCCCTCTGTTAAGGCATGCTTTTGGTGTAGTCTGTACATAAGCGGGAGATGCTGATTCTGTCGCTTTAAACTTTTAGTGCAGATGTGTTTTCCTCTCAGTAGCGAGCCCTCGCTTTGTTTTATAATGTTTGTAGGTTTAAGTTCCAGAGGAGGGACACAGGTAGTCACCCACTGTTTTGGACACATACCACTGACCTTAAAAACAACCAGATGTACCCCCACCCACCAAAGCAGTAAAAATTCAATCGCCACAAACATCCAACAAACGAAAAGCACAACCTCCTGCCCACATTACTAAACTCTTTGAAAATAATTTTAAGAAACAAACGTTAATGACGTGGATGGAAGCACAGCACTTAATCCGCCAGAGGCAAGCGAGGGTTTTATAACAATGTAGCTCCTGAATCTCTCTAATTGTAGAAGATTCTGGATTCAAGTCATTTGCTTTTAATGTATGTTGAGTGTATAATGTATATTGTCGAAATCCTTCGATCTCCCCGACTCCGGGTGAGGGAAGATGGTGTAAGTTAACTCACACCATCTACCCCTCATAGGGTAATGGGTGTTAAACTTCGCACCATCTATAATGTTGTAGAAGCTTACGCTATACTCAGTTGTATCTACATTGAAGGTGAACGTGAGAAAAAATCCACTTAAAGAATTCTTGCCGACTGATATTTATTCTCCTGGGTCCACAAAGCATGCTAATCATGACTTAAGGCGTCCAAATACTTCTGATATTGACTCGCTCACAATTAAAGTGTCAGACTGGCGTACATAACGTTGGAGGTCAGGAGGAACATAACGAAAAAAGTGAAGCTTACACGACTTCAGTTATTTATATTAGAGCTGCAGGAGCGGACAGAAGTTCTCTGAAGACTGATAAAATAAACACTTGTGCACAGTTTGGTACTTTTATTCTGGAAACTTTTCGCCACCCATTGGCTCTTCATGTCATTCCGTGCAGAGGAGGTGGAAGATAGGAGAGTGATAATAGGGGGGGGGGGGGGGGGGGGGGGGGGTTGGGTTTTTGGGGGAAGGTGGAAAAGGGGAGTAAGAAAGATTTTTTTGGTTTGTTTTTGGTTTAGGTTTACGAAGGTGTGTTGTAAAGCGTAATCAGTCACCCCGGACTGAGTCTTGATGTGGAGATGTCCTCTAACACAATCTGTAAGGGGGGCACTTACAAAGGTAGTGTCCCCGTTTCCGCAACATTATATCTGCAGAGGGCCTTAAACACCAAAAACCTGTTTAAGCAGGCGTCATCAAGGAAGCCTGTCTCAACCGGACTGAGATGGAGAAAACACTCAAAACTGGTCACTTACGTATAAAGGAAGGAATATAAGGTGGTATGAAGGATGGAATGTCTTAGTGGAACTGGACTAACCCTGGGTGGAGTGGGGAGTAACAGAACGGATATAGTGTAGGCAAGAACAAGTGGATGGGGGATTCGATGAATTATATTAAATAACATAATCTCAACTCCTATAATCATAGAGGTAGTAATACTCTCCTGGCTATAATCAGAGGTCATGTAACAATATAAAATTCATCATATTTCCCAGATCTATTTAAAGACACAAGGGAAACTACTATGGAGGAAATTGTTAAGGCCACAAGGCAAGATAATGTAGTAATTCAAGGAAGATCTAACTTTAGTCATGGTTGATTGGAATTTCCTTGCTGGGATTTAGAATCGTACGACTTACTAGAAGTATTTCAGATTGTTTTTAATGAAGCAGTTTGTGACAGAAAACCACAAGGGAAATAACCTGCTTGACTTATTTGTGGCTAACAATGAATCCCTTGTAATAAGTTTAGAATTTCAGAGGGAACGGTGCTAGCGACCACAAATCAATTTACATTTAGCATTGAAGAGGAATACGATGTAGCGATAAACTCAGTAACAGTTCCCCATTTTCGCTTGACAGATTACTATGGGCTTTAGAGAACACTTATCAAATCTGTTTGACTGGGTAACGAAGAAGCTATCCAATATGACAGTTTTTTCTGAACACTATACATGCTCTCAAAGAGCGTTTTTATTCCCATAAAAAAATGAGAGTCAAATAGAAATGACCCTAAATGGATGAATAAATAGGCTCTCAAATATCTACTGGGCATAAGAAAGTAAATTTATAGGCTATCAAAAGAGGTGAGGGTCATCTTATGAATGCTCAGTATATTGACATTAAGGGACATGTAAAAAAGGGATAAGAAAAGCTAAAAGGGACTATGAAATTAAAGTTGCTGGATTCTAAAAACTATCCCAAAAAGGTTTTTTTCCAGGACTATAGACAAAATTTTGTGAGTAAGATAGGTCCCCCTGAAAAATAACTATGGGCACTTACTGACAATGAGAATGAAATGTGCTTTGATTTTAAAATAATTATTTTCCCAGTTTTTAACCAGAAGACACTAACAATTTTCCAGTAATTAATTTTTTCAGTGGCTAGACGATAAATTATGAACATCACACAGTCACTAGGTGAGATGTTGTGAGGCAATTACAGACTGAGCAAATAATTCTCGCGGGGGGTCCTGATGAGGTTTTTCAAGGGTGACTTAAGGAATGCAAAATGAACTCTGTGAACCCATTAACTAATATTTTTAATGAAGACTCATTCAAACAGGTGTAGTGTCTGATATGGGAGATGGCTAATGGTAACTTACCGTAATTTTAAACAGGGACAAGTCCGTTACCGTCAAATTACGCCCAATAAGCCTGACCTCAATTGTAGCAAATTACTAGTCAATTATAGCTGAGATTATAAGAACCCATCGATGATAAGCCATAGCTGCGATAGAATGATACTCAGCATGGATTCACAAGAGGCCGTCTTTCTAACTAATTTATTAACTTTTCTTCAGTAAAGCTTTTGAGGCTGTTGACCACAAATAAAGAATTGATTTAATTTACTTAGATTTTAGTAAGAGCTTTTTGATAGGTTCCGCACATAGACTGTTAATAAGAAAGTGGCACTCATGGCATTGGGGGAAAAGTGCTCTCGTGGATCGATCATGGCTCACTGACAGAAGCAGAGAGTGTCCATAAATTGTGGGTTAAAATCCTGAGTGGGATCTGTAAACAAGTGGCGTTCACAGATCATCTTGGCCCTTGGTTTTATAATAAAATATCAATGATTCGTGTTGAGGGAATTACTAGTGATATGAGCAAATTCCCGATGCACAAAGATAGTAGATAATTGATTCAAAACGTAGGATGTTAGGGAACTTCAGGAGATTTAAGACAAACTCTATTCTTGGCAGAAAAAGTGGCAGATGCAGTTCAATGTAGATAAGTGCAAGGTTCTGAGAAGCTTGGAGTGCCCATAACCCTAGTACTTATAAATAAATTATGTAGGAACTTAGCCAACGATTGCGAAGGACTTGGGGTATGGTGACAGCAACCTAAACTAAGACACAATGCCTAAGGTGGCCTAAGAGAAGAAAAAGTTAAAGGAGAAGGGGAGCAGGAGGAGAAGAAGAGGGGGAAGGTGGAAGAAGGAAGAAAAGAAAAGAGGAGGGTAAAGAGGAAAGGGAGTAGGAAGGGGGGGATAAAAGGTGCGTACGAATAAGGCAAATTATTACTGGGATTTATATCAAGAAGTGTAAGCAACGAATCCAGAGGTCATACTGCACTTTATACATCTTAGTAGGAGCCTCTCACCTAGATTTGCATCTCAATTGCTGGTCTCCATAATTACAAATGGACCATAAATTCGTTAGAAAACATCAGCTAGATGACTAAATAATACATAGCATTAGTAATCTTCCCTATGGTAAAGATGAACCTCTAATTACCTTCACTGTTAGGCGAAGAATGAGGGAGACCTGATCGAAGTTATAAGTGGAAGTATAGGTATTAATGAAAGGTGAATTACAAGGTCTTGAGGATATCTCTCAAGAGAGAACCCGCAGTAAATGGATTTAAATTAGTAGAAGTTTAGATTTAGAAAGGACATAGGAAAGTATTGTTTGAATAGGGTAGTATGATGAGTGAACAGTTAAACCTAGTTGGGTTTATTGAGGCGAGACTTTGGTAGTTTCAAATTTAGGTTGGATAAATACATGATAGGATGGTTGGATTTGAGTGGGACTTGCACATCAGAGCTTATTCATTGGTGCATGAAAATTGGGTAGTCCAAATGTTTGTTAGTGGGATAATTGTAAAGGACCGCCTAGTATGGGTCCAACAGGCCTGCTGCAGTGTTCCTCCTATTCTATGTTCTTATTCTTCACAAGAGTTAAGTATAGGTCAGCACTCAAAGTAACAGGTCACCACTCAAGAGCACACAAACCAGGTCTTCAACAGCGTGCTGCGAGCGCGAGCGACACGTCACCATCTTGAACTATACACGTCCACCACGCTATGTACACTCACCCTCTGAGCTACAGTACACATCACCAACTGAGCCTATTCTTGGCACGACCCTACTTCCACATTGAACAAATGTGACAACGACCTATGACTGCTACAAACCTCTCCTGCATACGTTATAAGCTGCTTCTCCGCTGTATGCCGTATTCTATTCAAGATGTGGATGGACTGAACACATCGACTCAGGTTGAGGGACTGATTACCTTCATCTCTCTCCATCCTGTTTCTTTTCTTACTTTTTCCTCACTACGTATGGACTGATGAAGCCACTGTTGTGGGCGAAACGTGTTCCGCTCAATAAAGAATTACCCAAAGTTGCACATAGTCTAATTTATCAACATGTCGGTCTCTTGAAACCATTCATCTACAAAGCTGTCAGACACTGCAACTTCCTTGGGATCTTAATACTTAGAATTCTTCGCTTGCCAAATTCTTGGGCACGACCTACTTCTACTACTTCCACAATTGAACAAATATGACATCTCTCATATTGGGACTATGGACTGCTGGCACCTCTCCCTGACATAGCGTTTATAAGCTGCTGCTCCGCTGATATCCGTATATCTAATTCCAAGATTGATGGAATGACACACATCGAATCAAGGTTGAGGGACTGATTACCACCTCATTCTTCTCCTGTTCTCAAGTTTCTCCTATGTGATGAATTGTTGAAAAACCGACAAGTTGAAGATTGAGACCTTATGCACATGACCTGACCCTGTCTGGTGGGGTGCATTGGCTTAAGCCCGGTAGGAGACTCTTGGACCTGCCCCTCCGCTATGGGCCATCTAGGCCTTTCTGGCTGTGTCCTTCGTTCTTATGTTCATTATGTTCTTAAAATCTATATCAGGAAACTTTCGCCACACAGTGGCTTCTCAGTCCAAATACAAAGAAGAAGGCGTAAGGAGAGGAGGAAAATGAGGTAATAACAGTCCTCAAACTGAACACATCGACCTCCAGTTGAGGGACAGGGATTAACCTCATTCTCCTCCTCTCCTTACGCCTTCCTCTTGTATTGACTGATGAACCCTGTGTGGGCGAAACTTTATCCTGAATAAAGATTCCATAAGCTGCATAAGTGTCTCAATCTTCAAGTTTCTCCTACGTATGGACTGATGAAGCCACTGTGTGGGGATACGTTTCCACCAATAAAGATACCCAAGAGTTTGCAACATGTGTCTAATTATCAACATGTCGGTTTCTCATGGTCCATTCTTCTACAATTTCTGTTTGTGACTTGTAAAGCCCACTGTGTGGGCGAAAACGTAGTCAATAAAGGATCAACATTATAACACACTGCATTGTGTTTAGTGTTACGCATACCCGGAGTTGCACATGTGTGTAATTTATTATCAAGCTTGTTTTCTTGGTAGTTTTGAAAATTTGTTGGGTAATATGTTTTGTTATGTGGGGGTGGATTGTGTAAGACCTGCTGCCTAGTACGGGCCGACAGCTACTGCAGTGTTTTCTCTCCTTTCTATTTATCTTTTCACCCAAGTGGTGATAGAGGCTAGGACTTGGTAGCTTTAAGAAAAGAGGAGGACAAATACATGAGTGGGAGGGGCTGGTTTGATTGTGTCACTGGAGCGCGTGTGTGCGTGAGAATTTCTTGGAAGTACAATAGTAGAAGGTCGTTGATAAGGAACATGCATTGCGTAGGCCTTCCTGCAGTGTTCCTCAATCTTATGTTCATATTGGATATGCGTTGGGTTTGAGGACTTGCGAAGTATGAGCCGTAGGCCCCTGCAGCGTTCCCTCCTTTTCTTGTGAGTTGAAGAATTGTCTCAGGTAACTTCCAAGAATATTAGAATAATACATGAGTAAGATGGTTGGATGTGATGGACCGGGCAACATGAGGTTGTGGTTTAGAAGAACACGTAAGCATGAGGTTGGGAAGATAGTTCAAAACTTATTCCTTAGATTAATTTTTTTGGTAAGAGGGTTGTCTCAGAAGGACCTGCCTGCTATGGGCCGATAGGCCTAATGCAATGCTTCTCTATTCTTACGGCCTTACAACCATAATTGTTACTACTACTACTATGTCTACCACTGCTACTGAGCTACTACTACTGAGCTTCTGTGAGCCTCCTGAGTGGCACTATAAAAGGGCGTCTGGTAACTTTTATAATCAGTCAGAAGTCAAACAAGGCTGTGAACATCATCGGTCTTACATCACTCATCACCGTCTTAGCCCTACAATTAACATGGCTTCTGTGTTTGGTCCTGCTCATCGGGTTGATCGTTCAGCAATCCTGCTGCAGATTCTCTTCAAAAATTTACATCTAGTGTGATGTTTCCCAGGTGCCTCAAGTTCTCCCAGACAAACTGTACAACTCCAGGATATTCATATATAAAAAAGCGCTTAGAGCAACCAGTAAACAAGCAATCTGAAGTGCCCTAACAGCACAGTCCCTTATACCACTTCAAAAGCCTCTTCCCTATAAGATCTGAATCACCAAAATTGCAGGTACATAATATATTATTTTAGATATTATTCATTCAGCATCTTTGAATATACTTAGTTATTTATAATTTCCATACACAGCAAATAGAAATTAATATAAACTTCTTACAATTTTTTACAGGTGACAAGACGTACTTGAGGAACGACCCTGTGGCTATTCCATGTCTCGCAATCTCACACCACCCTCCTCTCTCACCACAACTCTTTCTTTGTGAACTTTGCTACCGTATCACTACACCACCACGAAGGCGTGGTCGTTCAGATACGTGTGTTAGGGAAGGGCAGCGAACAGGACTTTGCTTTCTGCAACAACAGGTTATGAAACGCTTTATCTGATGCCATTCACAACTGTTTTTCAAACCCCAAACATCACGTGACGTGGAACACAGGAACTTACGGTGGAAATGTTCTTGACTGTGGAAGAGAACCATTCCAGTTACAAGACACTTTATTGGTTCCGAGTATAGCACCGTTACCCAGCACTCGCACTCAGAGATACACTCAAACAGTCTTGAGCGCAGCGACGCGATGGTAAACTGTGTTAGTCTTAATCAATGTTAAAAGTTTATATATCTATAATAAATAATAAATGATAGATATTTATGTTATTTTCCTTTACCGCAGGGTCCTCGAGTTGATCTGTATCTTCTTGTCTAGTAAGTGTTGTATTCATTGTTTTCCATGGACTGACGAGTAACACATTTCAGGGATATTTTTTCCCCTACTTAGCGTGGATTTTTTTTTTCTTGTGGACTCCCCCTATCTTTATAAGACTACTAACATCAGTGATTTCACCAGTTTTTTACTGGGTAATATATCAACACTATTTCCCTGAAGACATCATCCACTATTTTGGTGACTCTAAATTCGCATAAATTTAAATGTACTTTTCCTGCGAGCACGGCTTGGATCACTATCTCCATCTGGCGTCTGCTGCCTTGGGAGTTCTGTTTTTATTTTTTTATTAACACAATCTTTCCAGCAGATTCCCCACTAAGCAGGTGGCCCGAAAAAGAAAATACTTGTCACCAATGAGACGTCCATATCTTTCAGAGGTGCGCTTGGCACGACAGTTTTATAACATGCAACATTAACACCCCTCCTTCATAGTGCAGTGCAGACACTGTACTTTACCATCTCCAGGACTCGAGTCCGGTCTGTCGGTTTCCCTGAATCCCTTCATAAATGTTACTTTGCTAATACTCCAATAGCACGTCAATTATTAAAAACCATTTGTCTCCATTCACTCCCATCAAAAACCCTAACGCATGCTTGCTGGAAGTCCAAGTCCTTCTCACACAAAACCTCCTTTACCCCTTCCCTCCAACCTTTCCTAGGCCGATCCCTACCCTGCCTTCTCTCCTCTCTACATGTCTGAACCACCTAAACAACCCTTTCTCAGCCGTCCCACACCTCCCAATTTTCAAATTAAAATTCTATTGAGTGTTATTCACACCACACATTGCCCTCAGATCTCACACCACATCTCCTGCAACATTCATCACCCATGCTTCTCACCCATCTAAGTGTGTGGTTTTAGTGAATGGTTCAGAGAAACCGACATGTTTTTGATAAATAGATACATGTCAACTCTTGGTATCAAGAGTGCACATGTGTCTAATTTTCATACGGTTGGTATAGGGCACGTGAGAGGGGGCGGCGCGGTCATGTGGTATAAACTATACCAAGTGTTTGTATACACTAAACCAAGTGTTGGTATAGCTAAAAGCCAAGTGTTGGTATAACTAACCAAGTGTTGGTATAACTAAACCAAGTGTTGTATTAACTATACCAATGTTGGTATAACTATACAGTGTTGGTAAACCTATACCAAGTGTTGGTATAAACTATACCAAGTGTTGGTATAACTGAACCAAGTTTGTATACTGTACCAAGGAGTTTGGTGTAACTGTACCATGTGGTGAACTATACCAAGTGTTGGTATAACTGTACCAAGTGGTATTACTGTACCAAGTGTTGGTATAACTATTCAATGGTTGTAATAACTATACCAGTGATGGTATAAACCTATACCAGGGTCGTGAGGTAGAGTGTATACTAACCAAGAGTTGGTATAACTATACCACTGGTTGGTATAAACATACCAATGTTGTAAAACTACCAAGTGTTGGTATAACTATACCAAGGTTGGTATAAACTAACCAAGTGTTTGGTATAACTATAATACAGAGTGTTTGGTATAACTCGTCCCCAAGTGTTGGTATAACTATATCCAGTGTTGGTATCAACTATACCAATTGTTGGTAATACTATACCAAGTGTTGGTATAAGCGAGCGACCAGTGTTGTATAGACTATCCAGAGTTGGTATAACTATAACAAGTGTTGGTATAACTATCCAAGTGTTGGTATAACTATACCAAGTGTTGGTATAACTTACCAATGTTGGTATAACTTAGACCAAGTGTTGTATAACTATACCAAGTGTTGTATAACTAATACAAGTTGGTATAACTATATCCAATGTTGGTATAGCTATAGGCCAAGTGTTGGTTAGACTATACCAAGTGTTGTGTGTAAACTATACCAAGTGTTGGTATAACTATACCAAGTGTTTGTATAACTATACCAAGCTGAGTTGTATATAACATTTTTGTTATTTCTTAACTCAATTTTTTTTCTTTCCCTGCACGAAAATCCACTTATTCTCTGAGAGGTACGGCTCCTTTCTTTTGTTCACCTTCATAGTCCTAGTTGGTCTTCTTCTTGTCCCCTTTCAATGATGTGCCTTCATATAGACGATACTTTTCGGGTTAAAGTAATTACAGGAAGGTGAGTCCACCCTCCTGTTTGCATTGTTGCGGTAATTTTTTTGGTGGTCCCACTGCTTTTCCAGATATACCATGCCTGGCAGTTACGCCAATGCATAAATTTGCAGAGATTGGATTATGGTTTCCTAGGATTTTTGAGGCTGTGTCTCCCTGCTGGTGCATTTCTTGTTTATCCCTACTTACCACTGGCCCCTTATCGACATCATATCTCTGATAGCCCTCGTATAACGCTCAGTGACTTATCTCTGATATCCACTACTATAAGCACGAAGGACACTGCAGCAGACCAATCTGGCCCATCGAGGCAGGTCCCAAGTTTCCTACCGCTTAAGCCAAGAGGTGCGAGCGCAACCTATCCAGTCATCTCATTGACTTAGGAGGAACACGGCAACGACCTGGTAGCACAAGCTATCAGGTCCAACTCACACCCACCCACATCCACTCATGTATTTATCCAGCTTATTTGATTAAGCTTCACGACGTTTCTGGCCTCTATAACGTGGTTCTAGGTTGAGGGAGTGAGAAGGCCACGTCACTAGACCACAACCTATTACCAAACCAGTACTTTTCCTATATCCTTCCTGAATCTGATTTTTCCCAACTTAAACCATTGCTGCGAGTCCTCGTCTAGGCTAGATGATTTTAGCTGACACACTATTTACATCCCCTTTATTTATTATTTATTATACACCTCATCATATCCCCCAGCCCCTAATTCTACTCTTTCTAGAGGAGTGCAGAGATTCAGGGCACCTTAGTCTATCATCAATAGGGAAGGTTTCTGATACATGGATCAACTTTGTCTGTCCTCCTTTGTAACATTTTCCAGAGCATTTAATTCCATTCTGTAACCAGTGACCAAAACTGTGCAGCATAATCTACAGAGGCTAACCAAAGGATGTATAGAGTTGAAGAACAACCTGAGACTCCTATTAACTTATGGTTCTATGATATGGAAGCCAAGATTATATTACTTAATTGAGACACTTATGCCTCTGTTTCTTGGTTTCAGGATTACTGCTAACCCAGAACTCCTAATATCTTTTTCTTGATCGCAATCCGTAATATAAGTTTATATGTGCATGGTTATTGTGCCTGTTCCAACATTTAGAACTTGCTTGTCCTATATAAACTGCATCCTCCACTTCTCCGACTACTGCATCATCCATTCAAAATCTTCCTGAGTGTTTCTAATATCCTCGTCAAATGAATTCGAACGGCCTATTTGGTGTCATCGGCAAACTTGCTGATGTGGCTCTTTAATCCCTCATCTATGTCGTTTATGTAATTTGTGACAGCAGGGGCCCAACACTGACCCCTGTGGAACCCGCTCTCGTGAACGCTTTCCCCCCTCCTGAATCTCCCCATTATGTCAAACCTCTGCTGCCTATTTGTGAACCATGCCTCTATCCAGGAAAAAATTTTCTCTCCATGTGCCTTATTTTTCCTCAATAGTCTCATTATGAGAACCTGTCAAAAGCCCTTACTGAAATCCATATTACAACAATATCTTATTCATTACCAAGATCTACCTCCTCAAATACCTTAGTAAATGTTAATAAATCGTAAAGGCAGGAACGAGCGCGAAGAGTGAGCGCGAACAATGCTGTGGATCGTTGAATTAATTTATTGCTTTCAATGGTGGGGCATGGCGAACAGGGACGCACACACACAGGCTGTTGGGCAATTATTGATTCCATAAATTTTCCCACAATGGAGTTTAGGCTTATTGGTCATAGTTCGAAGGCTCTAAGACCTGGTCACGGCTTTAAAAATAGTATCACATTTGTCCATTCCACTATCTTGGACGCGCCATGCCATTTGTAATGATATGTTGAAAAATTAGCCAAAGGTTTGCTAAGCTCCTCTTTACATTCCTTTGAACTCCTTGCATACAGTTCATGAGCCTGGGATTGGTTAGGTGGTGGATAATGGGTTATCTATTTGGGGCCTAAGGACCATGTCATCTTGTGACCTAATCGTGCACAGGTTATTATCGCCTGTTCCTACATATTTATCATTGTTCTGGAATTCGCTGGTATCCTCCTGTGTAAAATGGGAGAGGAAGGTGTGTTAATAATCTACACATTTCCTTATCACTGTCAGTGACTGACCCGAAGAACTTTTGGTAGTGGGCCTATCAGATGTCCCTGATATTACTTCTTATACCTGAAAGAATCCTTTTGTTATTCTTCGATTCTCTGCAACTTTAAAACCTCATAATACTCCTTTTTGCTTTTCTAATGCCCTCTTTTAATTCTCTCTTTAACTAATATCGATTTTCTTAATTGCCCCTCGCCAGCTTTTTATTTGCCGTATGCTAGCTGAGCGCGAGCGGACATTTGACGTTTCAGATAGTTAAATCTATTGTTTGACCCCATTTTGTGGGATCATTTTGGTTTGATCTGATTTCCCTATTTGGAACATAATTGACTGAGCAGTTTGGATCTATGTTCTGGAAAGCATCATATCGGCAACCCTCACCACCTACCTTCACCTTAGACAGTCATCCCATTCAGCCCACTAAGTAATTATTCAGTCCTATGAAATCAGCCAAGCGAAAGTCCAGGGTCGAGACTTGATTGCCATTATAGGAATTCCATGATATATTAAAACTGAGTGATTTGTGTGGGAACCTTTTCTCTATCCAAGCTCATCATATAACCTCAAGATTATTAATTAATATTTCCCTACTGCAAGAACCAAGTCAAGGAGTTACTTCCCTAGTTGGCTCTGTCACAAACTTGTTTAAAAAAAACAATCCTGGATCGTATCAAGAAAGTCACTGACTCTAAATTTCTTGTCAAAATTGCTCCAGCCAATCGTCTATAGTTTGAAATCTCCATTAGCACAACACTTTCGTATGTAGATGCCTTACGAATTTCGTCCCATTGAAGAGTTTACTGCACTCCCTATCAAGATTTGGGGTCCCCCCCCCTGTAAAAATCACACCCAAAAATTTTTCTCGGCCCTCGAGAAGCTGTAACAAACAGATTCGAGTGGCTGAACGCTTCTACTTTTATACCTTGTCTAACCCAACAATTTAAATTGTCCTGACATACATCGCTACTCTCACCACCGCTTTATCCTGTTGACCCTGTCAGTGTGGAAAATAATTTATAACCCTTTTTTGGGGGTAAGTGACATCTAGAGGGCATCCCCTCTAATCTTTCAGATTGAGCCAGGTCTCTGTTATAGCAATAATATCCTATGTCTCCTGCACTTGCAATTTAATCTTACTTCATCTATCGTAGTCTGACAACTCCTCTATAGCATAGTAAATCGTTAAGGGAGCTAGTCCTTGCTGTCCCCCTTTGTTTGCGGACCTGATCTAGGTGTCTTTATTTATAACGAATTTTACTTACTTTCGAGGGGTGAGGGAAGGAGTCCGTGAATAGAGATTGATAGTACATGTTCTTTTCTATATAATCCTAGGTTGCAAACTGCTTGTTTCCCACACACACTCTTATAACTCAGTGATAGTCCCTAGGTAATTGTTATGTTTCCATTCTTTCTTTATTCAACAATTTCTCCTATAATAACTTTAAGTATTATAATTAACAGATTTTGTAGCCAAAATTTAAATGTTTACCAGTTATTAAATGTTGAATTAACTTTTCTTAGCAAATTTTCCTAGTATTGTTTACATCACTTAATCAAGTAGTGCAGCCTTATGGGCCCCATGACCAATTTGCAAACCTCAATTTTGTCTCTCGCCGAGGGAATTCATTTTTGGTGTACGAGAAAAGGGGTTACTCTGTTATTATCTGTAAGTTCCAATGAACGCCCAAAAAAAAACGTACAAAAAAATATTTAACTGAAATTAATTTGGACTTATTACTGCTCCATAAAACAGTGCTAATGCGAATTTATGATATTTGGGAAAGTCTGTAAATACTTCTTTATTCCACAAAAATTATTAAAGTTGCGTAAGTTTTTGACATGTCAAAAGATCTTTCTTTATTCCCAACAAATTTCCAAAAAATTTGGAATGCTTCCAATTTCCATAATGGCACGGTCTTAGAACAATCATTGTTTTATCATTCTTCCAGAGCGAAAATCGTTTAAATACTTCCAATTAATAAAGTTGGCTTCGTGAAGTTAATCAATAACTTACGTACGAATTATTTATACCTGGAACGCCGCCGGCCCCTGACGCGGAATAAGCTAAAATTCCGAAAAAATCGCCTTTCTTTTCAGTTGTTTTCCGTATGGAACTAGTGATTTAGTGGCTTTTATGGGGGGCGCGTATACTAAAACTGTTGTCTCTACCTAGGACCAGACAACACGGTTATGGAAGGAGCATAATTATTTATATGTGTGATTTCAATAATATAGAATTTTCTTCATTTTTGAAAAAACCCGGGTAGCCACCCAGGATAACCCAAGAAAGCTCAGTTCGTCATCGGACTGTATAACTTATTCCATGGGGTCCTTAAATCTTGTCCCTCCCCCCCAGGATGCGACCCGACACCATGGTGCGACAACAAAGGGACCGGGAAGGCCAGGTACCTATTTGCTGCTAGGTGAACAGGACAACAGGTGTAAGGAAACGTGTTCGGAAAAAAAAGGTTTCCCATTCCCTTCCACCTCGCCGAATTCGAAGCGCCGGGCCCCTTCCGTGTTGGGAAGCGGGAGCTTTAAGAGGCCACCAGGGAAGCCCAACAGAAACACCGCTTTGAGGGGAACTTGAGCTAGAGTTCGTCACGGTCAACGCTAGCTGAGATTCAGTCTGTATTTTCGGAGTGCGATTATGTAGTGAGCGCGCAATGGTGGGCGCTTAGGTGTGTCGTGAACCTTCGGCCGACAGTAGGAGAGGCGCGAGAGAGCGGCCTAGTTGTATGACCGGCGATTATCACCTGTCATTACTACTCGTCGGTCTGAGTTTTATGACTCTCGATCGCGGGTTCTAACGCCACCCGTGGTTAATGGTTTTGTTGTGTACTTACCTGTTGGTATTGCAGGGGTCATTAAAGCTCCTAACCCCGCCTTTTTCCATGTGCGCGAGCGAGAGGTTTATTCTGTCTGCTCCATGAGTTTATCCGTATCTCTTCTTAACTATGTATGATCCTGCCACCACTAGTACCTTCCCACTGTTTCACTTCCTGACTACCTATGGCTGAAAAATACTTCCTAAAATCCTTGCGACTTCCTCTGATCTTTCAACTTCCAGTTGTGACCCTTTGTTTGCTGTGTCACCCATCTCTGAACATTCTGTCCCTTTCCACCTTAACTATTCCCTTCAGTTTTTATATGTGGGTTATTATGTGACGCGCCGCGGCGCACCCCCCCCCAACTCACTCTGTCCTCACAGTTCGTCACATTAATTTCCCTTAACCTCTTGCCGTAGACATGCCCCTTACTTCCAGACTATCTTGTTGCAGAACCCTTGCACTTTCTCTAATTTTCTTCCGTGCTTCATTAGTGTGGGTTCCAACTGTTGCTGCATATCCAATAGTGTCTGCTTTAACGTGTACAGAGTCCCCAGCGACTCTGTACTAGATGTCGGAATGCTATTCCTTAGGGTTGCTATCCTCGTATGCCGCAGCATTATTGTTGTGTCACCTCAATTGTTTCGGTGATATAATCCACCCCAGGACCTTTCCTTGAGTGAATGTCGTAGCCTTTGGCCCCTAGACTGTATTCTGTCTGTATCCTCTTTGCCCTTCCCCGATCTTCATGACTTTGACACTTGCAGGCTGAGCTCCGGGAAAACCATTTGCTGGCCCTCCTTAGATTGTCCAGATCCCTTTTGTACTCCTCCTGTAGAAGCCTCCCGATTGGCGGATCTCCTCATTAACGTCATAGATAGTGCGTGTCAACCGAACACTTTCTGGAGTCTTGTTACTTCCGTCATGTCTTCACACGTGTACCATAAACAGCACGGCCTAGGACTGAACCCCTGTGAACATTCGCCGCTCTCTCACAGCGCCACCCCACACACGTTACGTGCCATACTGCTGCTGCCTTCATGCAGTATTTCTTCCTGTTATACCTGCCTGACCTCAGTTTTTGCACTATATCTTGCATGAACTGAGTCAAAAGCCTTCTTACAGTCCAGAAATCAATCTACCCCTTCAAGAACTCCCTCTCTTGTCTTACATACTATCACAATGGTCATAGAACGCCATTAGGTTTGTGAACAACAAGGATTTATCCGTCCCCGATCCGTGCTATTGTCCGTTAGAACTCCATTTCCTTCACTAGGTCTCCCCACATTCTGATAATCATTCTTCCATGACTTGCGTACTATGCATTCATGGATGCTGATCGAAGTTTGTTCTGCATGTATTTCTCCTTTTATAAATATTGGGACTACATTTGCGTCTTCCCATACCTCAGGACCTGCCCCGTTCTAGATGTGTTGAAAAGGGTGATGCACACAGTGCCTCTCTCCCATCTCTCGGACCCACGGAGAGATATCATCGCCCCGTCGCCTTTGAGGTATCTAGTTCGTTTAGCCCTCCTCACAGTGTTGTGTGGGGGGGTGGGGGTCTAAAGCCATGCCACCCTCATCTCTGGCTGCTCTCACCCCACCATCCTACCTCTGCCACCTTATCCCACCCCCACAACCTCATGGCCATCTCCCAACCACCACCCCCATACTCCGAGGCTCCACATCCTCTGCCTTCTGTCCATCTTGGAGGCCCTATCCCTCGGTTCCCTCTCCTTACCTCTCTTGCCCCCTCTTTTTTTCCCCCAACACTTCTCTCCCTCTCCTCCCCTTTCTTCCCTGCTACCTCTTATCTCTCCCTCTGTTAAGGCATGCTTTTGGTGTAGTCTGTACATAAGCGGGAGATGCTGATTCTGTCGCTTTAAACTTTTAGTGCAGATGTGTTTTCCTCTCAGTAGCGAGCCCTCGCTTTGTTTTATAATGTTTGTAGGTTTAAGTTCCAGAGGAGGGACACAGGTAGTCACCCACTGTTTTGGACACATACCACTGACCTTAAAAACAACCAGATGTACCCCCACCCACCAAAGCAGTAAAAATTCAATCGCCACAAACATCCAACAAACGAAAAGCACAACCTCCTGCCCACATTACTAAACTCTTTGAAAATAATTTTAAGAAACAAACGTTAATGACGTGGATGGAAGCACAGCACTTAATCCGCCAGAGGCAAGCGAGGGTTTTATAACAATGTAGCTCCTGAATCTCTCTAATTGTAGAAGATTCTGGATTCAAGTCATTTGCTTTTAATGTATGTTGAGTGTATAATGTATATTGTCGAAATCCTTCGATCTCCCCGACTCCGGGTGAGGGAAGATGGTGTAAGTTAACTCACACCATCTACCCCTCATAGGGTAATGGGTGTTAAACTTCGCACCATCTATAATGTTGTAGAAGCTTACGCTATACTCAGTTGTATCTACATTGAAGGTGAACGTGAGAAAAAATCCACTTAAAGAATTCTTGCCGACTGATATTTATTCTCCTGGGTCCACAAAGCATGCTAATCATGACTTAAGGCGTCCAAATACTTCTGATATTGACTCGCTCACAATTAAAGTGTCAGACTGGCGTACATAACGTTGGAGGTCAGGAGGAACATAACGAAAAAAGTGAAGCTTACACGACTTCAGTTATTTATATTAGAGCTGCAGGAGCGGACAGAAGTTCTCTGAAGACTGATAAAATAAACACTTGTGCACAGTTTGGTACTTTTATTCTGGAAACTTTTCGCCACCCATTGGCTCTTCATGTCATTCCGTGCAGAGGAGGTGGAAGATAGGAGAGTGATAATAGGGGGGGGGGGGGGGGGGGGGGGGGGTTGGGTTTTTGGGGGAAGGTGGAAAAGGGGAGTAAGAAAGATTTTTTTGGTTTGTTTTTGGTTTAGGTTTACGAAGGTGTGTTGTAAAGCGTAATCAGTCACCCCGGACTGAGTCTTGATGTGGAGATGTCCTCTAACACAATCTGTAAGGGGGGCACTTACAAAGGTAGTGTCCCCGTTTCCGCAACATTATATCTGCAGAGGGCCTTAAACACCAAAAACCTGTTTAAGCAGGCGTCATCAAGGAAGCCTGTCTCAACCGGACTGAGATGGAGAAAACACTCAAAACTGGTCACTTACGTATAAAGGAAGGAATATAAGGTGGTATGAAGGATGGAATGTCTTAGTGGAACTGGACTAACCCTGGGTGGAGTGGGGAGTAACAGAACGGATATAGTGTAGGCAAGAACAAGTGGATGGGGGATTCGATGAATTATATTAAATAACATAATCTCAACTCCTATAATCATAGAGGTAGTAATACTCTCCTGGCTATAATCAGAGGTCATGTAACAATATAAAATTCATCATATTTCCCAGATCTATTTAAAGACACAAGGGAAACTACTATGGAGGAAATTGTTAAGGCCACAAGGCAAGATAATGTAGTAATTCAAGGAAGATCTAACTTTAGTCATGGTTGATTGGAATTTCCTTGCTGGGATTTAGAATCGTACGACTTACTAGAAGTATTTCAGATTGTTTTTAATGAAGCAGTTTGTGACAGAAAACCACAAGGGAAATAACCTGCTTGACTTATTTGTGGCTAACAATGAATCCCTTGTAATAAGTTTAGAATTTCAGAGGGAACGGTGCTAGCGACCACAAATCAATTTACATTTAGCATTGAAGAGGAATACGATGTAGCGATAAACTCAGTAACAGTTCCCCATTTTCGCTTGACAGATTACTATGGGCTTTAGAGAACACTTATCAAATCTGTTTGACTGGGTAACGAAGAAGCTATCCAATATGACAGTTTTTTCTGAACACTATACATGCTCTCAAAGAGCGTTTTTATTCCCATAAAAAAATGAGAGTCAAATAGAAATGACCCTAAATGGATGAATAAATAGGCTCTCAAATATCTACTGGGCATAAGAAAGTAAATTTATAGGCTATCAAAAGAGGTGAGGGTCATCTTATGAATGCTCAGTATATTGACATTAAGGGACATGTAAAAAAGGGATAAGAAAAGCTAAAAGGGACTATGAAATTAAAGTTGCTGGATTCTAAAAACTATCCCAAAAAGGTTTTTTTCCAGGACTATAGACAAAATTTTGTGAGTAAGATAGGTCCCCCTGAAAAATAACTATGGGCACTTACTGACAATGAGAATGAAATGTGCTTTGATTTTAAAATAATTATTTTCCCAGTTTTTAACCAGAAGACACTAACAATTTTCCAGTAATTAATTTTTTCAGTGGCTAGACGATAAATTATGAACATCACACAGTCACTAGGTGAGATGTTGTGAGGCAATTACAGACTGAGCAAATAATTCTCGCGGGGGGTCCTGATGAGGTTTTTCAAGGGTGACTTAAGGAATGCAAAATGAACTCTGTGAACCCATTAACTAATATTTTTAATGAAGACTCATTCAAACAGGTGTAGTGTCTGATATGGGAGATGGCTAATGGTAACTTACCGTAATTTTAAACAGGGACAAGTCCGTTACCGTCAAATTACGCCCAATAAGCCTGACCTCAATTGTAGCAAATTACTAGTCAATTATAGCTGAGATTATAAGAACCCATCGATGATAAGCCATAGCTGCGATAGAATGATACTCAGCATGGATTCACAAGAGGCCGTCTTTCTAACTAATTTATTAACTTTTCTTCAGTAAAGCTTTTGAGGCTGTTGACCACAAATAAAGAATTGATTTAATTTACTTAGATTTTAGTAAGAGCTTTTTGATAGGTTCCGCACATAGACTGTTAATAAGAAAGTGGCACTCATGGCATTGGGGGAAAAGTGCTCTCGTGGATCGATCATGGCTCACTGACAGAAGCAGAGAGTGTCCATAAATTGTGGGTTAAAATCCTGAGTGGGATCTGTAAACAAGTGGCGTTCACAGATCATCTTGGCCCTTGGTTTTATAATAAAATATCAATGATTCGTGTTGAGGGAATTACTAGTGATATGAGCAAATTCCCGATGCACAAAGATAGTAGATAATTGATTCAAAACGTAGGATGTTAGGGAACTTCAGGAGATTTAAGACAAACTCTATTCTTGGCAGAAAAAGTGGCAGATGCAGTTCAATGTAGATAAGTGCAAGGTTCTGAGAAGCTTGGAGTGCCCATAACCCTAGTACTTATAAATAAATTATGTAGGAACTTAGCCAACGATTGCGAAGGACTTGGGGTATGGTGACAGCAACCTAAACTAAGACACAATGCCTAAGGTGGCCTAAGAGAAGAAAAAGTTAAAGGAGAAGGGGAGCAGGAGGAGAAGAAGAGGGGGAAGGTGGAAGAAGGAAGAAAAGAAAAGAGGAGGGTAAAGAGGAAAGGGAGTAGGAAGGGGGGGATAAAAGGTGCGTACGAATAAGGCAAATTATTACTGGGATTTATATCAAGAAGTGTAAGCAACGAATCCAGAGGTCATACTGCACTTTATACATCTTAGTAGGAGCCTCTCACCTAGATTTGCATCTCAATTGCTGGTCTCCATAATTACAAATGGACCATAAATTCGTTAGAAAACATCAGCTAGATGACTAAATAATACATAGCATTAGTAATCTTCCCTATGGTAAAGATGAACCTCTAATTACCTTCACTGTTAGGCGAAGAATGAGGGAGACCTGATCGAAGTTATAAGTGGAAGTATAGGTATTAATGAAAGGTGAATTACAAGGTCTTGAGGATATCTCTCAAGAGAGAACCCGCAGTAAATGGATTTAAATTAGTAGAAGTTTAGATTTAGAAAGGACATAGGAAAGTATTGTTTGAATAGGGTAGTATGATGAGTGAACAGTTAAACCTAGTTGGGTTTATTGAGGCGAGACTTTGGTAGTTTCAAATTTAGGTTGGATAAATACATGATAGGATGGTTGGATTTGAGTGGGACTTGCACATCAGAGCTTATTCATTGGTGCATGAAAATTGGGTAGTCCAAATGTTTGTTAGTGGGATAATTGTAAAGGACCGCCTAGTATGGGTCCAACAGGCCTGCTGCAGTGTTCCTCCTATTCTATGTTCTTATTCTTCACAAGAGTTAAGTATAGGTCAGCACTCAAAGTAACAGGTCACCACTCAAGAGCACACAAACCAGGTCTTCAACAGCGTGCTGCGAGCGCGAGCGACACGTCACCATCTTGAACTATACACGTCCACCACGCTATGTACACTCACCCTCTGAGCTACAGTACACATCACCAACTGAGCCTATTCTTGGCACGACCCTACTTCCACATTGAACAAATGTGACAACGACCTATGACTGCTACAAACCTCTCCTGCATACGTTATAAGCTGCTTCTCCGCTGTATGCCGTATTCTATTCAAGATGTGGATGGACTGAACACATCGACTCAGGTTGAGGGACTGATTACCTTCATCTCTCTCCATCCTGTTTCTTTTCTTACTTTTTCCTCACTACGTATGGACTGATGAAGCCACTGTTGTGGGCGAAACGTGTTCCGCTCAATAAAGAATTACCCAAAGTTGCACATAGTCTAATTTATCAACATGTCGGTCTCTTGAAACCATTCATCTACAAAGCTGTCAGACACTGCAACTTCCTTGGGATCTTAATACTTAGAATTCTTCGCTTGCCAAATTCTTGGGCACGACCTACTTCTACTACTTCCACAATTGAACAAATATGACATCTCTCATATTGGGACTATGGACTGCTGGCACCTCTCCCTGACATAGCGTTTATAAGCTGCTGCTCCGCTGATATCCGTATATCTAATTCCAAGATTGATGGAATGACACACATCGAATCAAGGTTGAGGGACTGATTACCACCTCATTCTTCTCCTGTTCTCAAGTTTCTCCTATGTGATGAATTGTTGAAAAACCGACAAGTTGAAGATTGAGACCTTATGCACATGACCTGACCCTGTCTGGTGGGGTGCATTGGCTTAAGCCCGGTAGGAGACTCTTGGACCTGCCCCTCCGCTATGGGCCATCTAGGCCTTTCTGGCTGTGTCCTTCGTTCTTATGTTCATTATGTTCTTAAAATCTATATCAGGAAACTTTCGCCACACAGTGGCTTCTCAGTCCAAATACAAAGAAGAAGGCGTAAGGAGAGGAGGAAAATGAGGTAATAACAGTCCTCAAACTGAACACATCGACCTCCAGTTGAGGGACAGGGATTAACCTCATTCTCCTCCTCTCCTTACGCCTTCCTCTTGTATTGACTGATGAACCCTGTGTGGGCGAAACTTTATCCTGAATAAAGATTCCATAAGCTGCATAAGTGTCTCAATCTTCAAGTTTCTCCTACGTATGGACTGATGAAGCCACTGTGTGGGGATACGTTTCCACCAATAAAGATACCCAAGAGTTTGCAACATGTGTCTAATTATCAACATGTCGGTTTCTCATGGTCCATTCTTCTACAATTTCTGTTTGTGACTTGTAAAGCCCACTGTGTGGGCGAAAACGTAGTCAATAAAGGATCAACATTATAACACACTGCATTGTGTTTAGTGTTACGCATACCCGGAGTTGCACATGTGTGTAATTTATTATCAAGCTTGTTTTCTTGGTAGTTTTGAAAATTTGTTGGGTAATATGTTTTGTTATGTGGGGGTGGATTGTGTAAGACCTGCTGCCTAGTACGGGCCGACAGCTACTGCAGTGTTTTCTCTCCTTTCTATTTATCTTTTCACCCAAGTGGTGATAGAGGCTAGGACTTGGTAGCTTTAAGAAAAGAGGAGGACAAATACATGAGTGGGAGGGGCTGGTTTGATTGTGTCACTGGAGCGCGTGTGTGCGTGAGAATTTCTTGGAAGTACAATAGTAGAAGGTCGTTGATAAGGAACATGCATTGCGTAGGCCTTCCTGCAGTGTTCCTCAATCTTATGTTCATATTGGATATGCGTTGGGTTTGAGGACTTGCGAAGTATGAGCCGTAGGCCCCTGCAGCGTTCCCTCCTTTTCTTGTGAGTTGAAGAATTGTCTCAGGTAACTTCCAAGAATATTAGAATAATACATGAGTAAGATGGTTGGATGTGATGGACCGGGCAACATGAGGTTGTGGTTTAGAAGAACACGTAAGCATGAGGTTGGGAAGATAGTTCAAAACTTATTCCTTAGATTAATTTTTTTGGTAAGAGGGTTGTCTCAGAAGGACCTGCCTGCTATGGGCCGATAGGCCTAATGCAATGCTTCTCTATTCTTACGGCCTTACAACCATAATTGTTACTACTACTACTATGTCTACCACTGCTACTGAGCTACTACTACTGAGCTTCTGTGAGCCTCCTGAGTGGCACTATAAAAGGGCGTCTGGTAACTTTTATAATCAGTCAGAAGTCAAACAAGGCTGTGAACATCATCGGTCTTACATCACTCATCACCGTCTTAGCCCTACAATTAACATGGCTTCTGTGTTTGGTCCTGCTCATCGGGTTGATCGTTCAGCAATCCTGCTGCAGATTCTCTTCAAAAATTTACATCTAGTGTGATGTTTCCCAGGTGCCTCAAGTTCTCCCAGACAAACTGTACAACTCCAGGATATTCATATATAAAAAAGCGCTTAGAGCAACCAGTAAACAAGCAATCTGAAGTGCCCTAACAGCACAGTCCCTTATACCACTTCAAAAGCCTCTTCCCTATAAGATCTGAATCACCAAAATTGCAGGTACATAATATATTATTTTAGATATTATTCATTCAGCATCTTTGAATATACTTAGTTATTTATAATTTCCATACACAGCAAATAGAAATTAATATAAACTTCTTACAATTTTTTACAGGTGACAAGACGTACTTGAGGAACGACCCTGTGGCTATTCCATGTCTCGCAATCTCACACCACCCTCCTCTCTCACCACAACTCTTTCTTTGTGAACTTTGCTACCGTATCACTACACCACCACGAAGGCGTGGTCGTTCAGATACGTGTGTTAGGGAAGGGCAGCGAACAGGACTTTGCTTTCTGCAACAACAGGTTATGAAACGCTTTATCTGATGCCATTCACAACTGTTTTTCAAACCCCAAACATCACGTGACGTGGAACACAGGAACTTACGGTGGAAATGTTCTTGACTGTGGAAGAGAACCATTCCAGTTACAAGACACTTTATTGGTTCCGAGTATAGCACCGTTACCCAGCACTCGCACTCAGAGATACACTCAAACAGTCTTGAGCGCAGCGACGCGATGGTAAACTGTGTTAGTCTTAATCAATGTTAAAAGTTTATATATCTATAATAAATAATAAATGATAGATATTTATGTTATTTTCCTTTACCGCAGGGTCCTCGAGTTGATCTGTATCTTCTTGTCTAGTAAGTGTTGTATTCATTGTTTTCCATGGACTGACGAGTAACACATTTCAGGGATATTTTTTCCCCTACTTAGCGTGGATTTTTTTTTTCTTGTGGACTCCCCCTATCTTTATAAGACTACTAACATCAGTGATTTCACCAGTTTTTTACTGGGTAATATATCAACACTATTTCCCTGAAGACATCATCCACTATTTTGGTGACTCTAAATTCGCATAAATTTAAATGTACTTTTCCTGCGAGCACGGCTTGGATCACTATCTCCATCTGGCGTCTGCTGCCTTGGGAGTTCTGTTTTTATTTTTTTATTAACACAATCTTTCCAGCAGATTCCCCACTAAGCAGGTGGCCCGAAAAAGAAAATACTTGTCACCAATGAGACGTCCATATCTTTCAGAGGTGCGCTTGGCACGACAGTTTTATAACATGCAACATTTAACACCCCTCCTTCATAGTGCAGTGCAGACACTGTACTTTCCATCTCCAGGACTCGAGTCCGGTCTGTCGGTTTCCCTGAATCCCTTCATAAATGTTACTTTGCTAATACTCCAATAGCACGTCAATTATTAAAAACCATTTGTCTCCATTCACTCCCATCAAAAACCCTAACGCATGCTTGCTGGAAGTCCAAGTCCTTCTCACACAAAACCTCCTTTACCCCTTCCCTCCAACCTTTCCTAGGGCGATCCCTACCCTGCCTTCTCTCCTCTCTACATGTCTGAACCACCTGAACAACCCTTTCTCAGCCGTCCCACACCTTCCAATTTTCAAATTAAAATTCTATTGAGTGTTATTCACACCACACATTGCCCTCAGATCTCACACCACATCTCCTGCAACATTCATCACCCATGCTTCTCACCCATCTAAGTGTGTGGTTTTAGTGAATGGTTCAGAGAAACCGACATGTTTTTGATAAATAGATACATGTCAACTCTTGGTATCAAGAGTGCACATGTGTCTAATTTTCATACGGTTGGTATAGGGCACGTGAGAGGGGGCGGCGCGGTCATGTGGTATAAACTATACCAAGTGTTTGTATACACTAAACCAAGTGTTGGTATAGCTAAAAGCCAAGTGTTGGTATAACTAACCAAGTGTTGGTATAACTAAACCAAGTGTTGTATTAACTATACCAATGTTGGTATAACTATACAGTGTTGGTAAACCTATACCAAGTGTTGGTATAAACTATACCAAGTGTTGGTATAACTGAACCAAGTTTGTATACTGTACCAAGGAGTTTGGTGTAACTGTACCATGTGGTGAACTATACCAAGTGTTGGTATAACTGTACCAAGTGGTATTACTGTACCAAGTGTTGGTATAACTATTCAATGGTTGTAATAACTATACCAGTGATGGTATAAACCTATACCAGGGTCGTGAGGTAGAGTGTATACTAACCAAGAGTTGGTATAACTATACCACTGGTTGGTATAAACATACCAATGTTGTAAAACTACCAAGTGTTGGTATAACTATACCAAGGTTGGTATAAACTAACCAAGTGTTTGGTATAACTATAATACAGAGTGTTTGGTATAACTCGTCCCCAAGTGTTGGTATAACTATATCCAGTGTTGGTATCAACTATACCAATTGTTGGTAATACTATACCAAGTGTTGGTATAAGCGAGCGACCAGTGTTGTATAGACTATCCAGAGTTGGTATAACTATAACAAGTGTTGGTATAACTATCCAAGTGTTGGTATAACTATACCAAGTGTTGGTATAACTTACCAATGTTGGTATAACTTAGACCAAGTGTTGTATAACTATACCAAGTGTTGTATAACTAATACAAGTTGGTATAACTATATCCAATGTTGGTATAGCTATAGGCCAAGTGTTGGTTAGACTATACCAAGTGTTGTGTGTAAACTATACCAAGTGTTGGTATAACTATACCAAGTGTTTGTATAACTATACCAAGCTGAGTTGTATATAACATTTTTGTTATTTCTTAACTCAATTTTTTTTCTTTCCCTGCACGAAAATCCACTTATTCTCTGAGAGGTACGGCTCCTTTCTTTTGTTCACCTTCATAGTCCTAGTTGGTCTTCTTCTTGTCCCCTTTCAATGATGTGCCTTCATATAGACGATACTTTTCGGGTTAAAGTAATTACAGGAAGGTGAGTCCACCCTCCTGTTTGCATTGTTGCGGTAATTTTTTTGGTGGTCCCACTGCTTTTCCAGATATACCATGCCTGGCAGTTACGCCAATGCATAAATTTGCAGAGATTGGATTATGGTTTCCTAGGATTTTTGAGGCTGTGTCTCCCTGCTGGTGCATTTCTTGTTTATCCCTACTTACCACTGGCCCCTTATCGACATCATATCTCTGATAGCCCTCGTATAACGCTCAGTGACTTATCTCTGATATCCACTACTATAAGCACGAAGGACACTGCAGCAGACCAATCTGGCCCATCGAGGCAGGTCCCAAGTTTCCTACCGCTTAAGCCAAGAGGTGCGAGCGCAACCTATCCAGTCATCTCATTGACTTAGGAGGAACACGGCAACGACCTGGTAGCACAAGCTATCAGGTCCAACTCACACCCACCCACATCCACTCATGTATTTATCCAGCTTATTTGATTAAGCTTCACGACGTTTCTGGCCTCTATAACGTGGTTCTAGGTTGAGGGAGTGAGAAGGCCACGTCACTAGACCACAACCTATTACCAAACCAGTACTTTTCCTATATCCTTCCTGAATCTGATTTTTCCCAACTTAAACCATTGCTGCGAGTCCTCGTCTAGGCTAGATGATTTTAGCTGACACACTATTTACATCCCCTTTATTTATTATTTATTATACACCTCATCATATCCCCCAGCCCCTAATTCTACTCTTTCTAGAGGAGTGCAGAGATTCAGGGCACCTTAGTCTATCATCAATAGGGAAGGTTTCTGATACATGGATCAACTTTGTCTGTCCTCCTTTGTAACATTTTCCAGAGCATTTAATTCCATTCTGTAACCAGTGACCAAAACTGTGCAGCATAATCTACAGAGGCTAACCAAAGGATGTATAGAGTTGAAGAACAACCTGAGACTCCTATTAACTTATGGTTCTATGATATGGAAGCCAAGATTATATTACTTAATTGAGACACTTATGCCTCTGTTTCTTGGTTTCAGGATTACTGCTAACCCAGAACTCCTAATATCTTTTTCTTGATCGCAATCCGTAATATAAGTTTATATGTGCATGGTTATTGTGCCTGTTCCAACATTTAGAACTTGCTTGTCCTATATAAACTGCATCCTCCACTTCTCCGACTACTGCATCATCCATTCAAAATCTTCCTGAGTGTTTCTAATATCCTCGTCAAATGAATTCGAACGGCCTATTTGGTGTCATCGGCAAACTTGCTGATGTGGCTCTTTAATCCCTCATCTATGTCGTTTATGTAATTTGTGACAGCAGGGGCCCAACACTGACCCCTGTGGAACCCGCTCTCGTGAACGCTTTCCCCCCTCCTGAATCTCCCCATTATGTCAAACCTCTGCTGCCTATTTGTGAACCATGCCTCTATCCAGGAAAAAATTTTCTCTCCATGTGCCTTATTTTTCCTCAATAGTCTCATTATGAGAACCTGTCAAAAGCCCTTACTGAAATCCATATTACAACAATATCTTATTCATTACCAAGATCTACCTCCTCAAATACCTTAGTAAATGTTAATAAATCGTAAAGGCAGGAACGAGCGCGAAGAGTGAGCGCGAACAATGCTGTGGATCGTTGAATTAATTTATTGCTTTCAATGGTGGGGCATGGCGAACAGGGACGCACACACACAGGCTGTTGGGCAATTATTGATTCCATAAATTTTCCCACAATGGAGTTTAGGCTTATTGGTCATAGTTCGAAGGCTCTAAGACCTGGTCACGGCTTTAAAAATAGTATCACATTTGTCCATTCCACTATCTTGGACGCGCCATGCCATTTGTAATGATATGTTGAAAAATTAGCCAAAGGTTTGCTAAGCTCCTCTTTACATTCCTTTGAACTCCTTGCATACAGTTCATGAGCCTGGGATTGGTTAGGTGGTGGATAATGGGTTATCTATTTGGGGCCTAAGGACCATGTCATCTTGTGACCTAATCGTGCACAGGTTATTATCGCCTGTTCCTACATATTTATCATTGTTCTGGAATTCGCTGGTATCCTCCTGTGTAAAATGGGAGAGGAAGGTGTGTTAATAATCTACACATTTCCTTATCACTGTCAGTGACTGACCCGAAGAACTTTTGGTAGTGGGCCTATCAGATGTCCCTGATATTACTTCTTATACCTGAAAGAATCCTTTTGTTATTCTTCGATTCTCTGCAACTTTAAAACCTCATAATACTCCTTTTTGCTTTTCTAATGCCCTCTTTTAATTCTCTCTTTAACTAATATCGATTTTCTTAATTGCCCCTCGCCAGCTTTTTATTTGCCGTATGCTAGCTGAGCGCGAGCGGACATTTGACGTTTCAGATAGTTAAATCTATTGTTTGACCCCATTTTGTGGGATCATTTTGGTTTGATCTGATTTCCCTATTTGGAACATAATTGACTGAGCAGTTTGGATCTATGTTCTGGAAAGCATCATATCGGCAACCCTCACCACCTACCTTCACCTTAGACAGTCATCCCATTCAGCCCACTAAGTAATTATTCAGTCCTATGAAATCAGCCAAGCGAAAGTCCAGGGTCGAGACTTGATTGCCATTATAGGAATTCCATGATATATTAAAACTGAGTGATTTGTGTGGGAACCTTTTCTCTATCCAAGCTCATCATATAACCTCAAGATTATTAATTAATATTTCCCTACTGCAAGAACCAAGTCAAGGAGTTACTTCCCTAGTTGGCTCTGTCACAAACTTGTTTAAAAAAAACAATCCTGGATCGTATCAAGAAAGTCACTGACTCTAAATTTCTTGTCAAAATTGCTCCAGCCAATCGTCTATAGTTTGAAATCTCCATTAGCACAACACTTTCGTATGTAGATGCCTTACGAATTTCGTCCCATTGAAGAGTTTACTGCACTCCCTATCAAGATTTGGGGTCCCCCCCCCTGTAAAAATCACACCCAAAAATTTTTCTCGGCCCTCGAGAAGCTGTAACAAACAGATTCGAGTGGCTGAACGCTTCTACTTTTATACCTTGTCTAACCCAACAATTTAAATTGTCCTGACATACATCGCTACTCTCACCACCGCTTTATCCTGTTGACCCTGTCAGTGTGGAAAATAATTTATAACCCTTTTTTGGGGGTAAGTGACATCTAGAGGGCATCCCCTCTAATCTTTCAGATTGAGCCAGGTCTCTGTTATAGCAATAATATCCTATGTCTCCTGCACTTGCAATTTAATCTTACTTCATCTATCGTAGTCTGACAACTCCTCTATAGCATAGTAAATCGTTAAGGGAGCTAGTCCTTGCTGTCCCCCTTTGTTTGCGGACCTGATCTAGGTGTCTTTATTTATAACGAATTTTACTTACTTTCGAGGGGTGAGGGAAGGAGTCCGTGAATAGAGATTGATAGTACATGTTCTTTTCTATATAATCCTAGGTTGCAAACTGCTTGTTTCCCACACACACTCTTATAACTCAGTGATAGTCCCTAGGTAATTGTTATGTTTCCATTCTTTCTTTATTCAACAATTTCTCCTATAATAACTTTAAGTATTATAATTAACAGATTTTGTAGCCAAAATTTAAATGTTTACCAGTTATTAAATGTTGAATTAACTTTTCTTAGCAAATTTTCCTAGTATTGTTTACATCACTTAATCAAGTAGTGCAGCCTTATGGGCCCCATGACCAATTTGCAAACCTCAATTTTGTCTCTCGCCGAGGGAATTCATTTTTGGTGTACGAGAAAAGGGGTTACTCTGTTATTATCTGTAAGTTCCAATGAACGCCCAAAAAAAAACGTACAAAAAAATATTTAACTGAAATTAATTTGGACTTATTACTGCTCCATAAAACAGTGCTAATGCGAATTTATGATATTTGGGAAAGTCTGTAAATACTTCTTTATTCCACAAAAATTATTAAAGTTGCGTAAGTTTTTGACATGTCAAAAGATCTTTCTTTATTCCCAACAAATTTCCAAAAAATTTGGAATGCTTCCAATTTCCATAATGGCACGGTCTTAGAACAATCATTGTTTTATCATTCTTCCAGAGCGAAAATCGTTTAAATACTTCCAATTAATAAAGTTGGCTTCGTGAAGTTAATCAATAACTTACGTACGAATTATTTATACCTGGAACGCCGCCGGCCCCTGACGCGGAATAAGCTAAAATTCCGAAAAAATCGCCTTTCTTTTCAGTTGTTTTCCGTATGGAACTAGTGATTTAGTGGCTTTTATGGGGGGCGCGTATACTAAAACTGTTGTCTCTACCTAGGACCAGACAACACGGTTATGGAAGGAGCATAATTATTTATATGTGTGATTTCAATAATATAGAATTTTCTTCATTTTTGAAAAAACCCGGGTAGCCACCCAGGATAACCCAAGAAAGCTCAGTTCGTCATCGGACTGTATAACTTATTCCATGGGGTCCTTAAATCTTGTCCCTCCCCCCCAGGATGCGACCCGACACCATGGTGCGACAACAAAGGGACCGGGAAGGCCAGGTACCTATTTGCTGCTAGGTGAACAGGACAACAGGTGTAAGGAAACGTGTCGAAATGTTTCCACCCGCCGGGAATCGAACCCGGGCCCTCCGTGTGTGAAGCGGGAGCTTTAGCCACCAGGCCACAGTTACATTGATTATCATACATAGCATCGTATGTGTAGAGAACCTAGGATAACCCAAAATAGTCAGAGTGACTTATTTCTGTTGGGGTACTTTTAATATGTTATTATTATTATATAATGTAGGAGATATCTTATTATACTATAAAGGATATAGAGTTATTTACATTTACACGTGTGTTAGATAAAAAAAAACTAAAAAATAATTTTCCTCCCTTTCTGTCGCTAAATTCATTAGGTACCTTTTGGCTTTCTTCTTGAGCTGGTTCATGCTATGACTGGTGTGGAAAATAATTTCCCCAAAAATTATGCTGTATATTTTTATAATGTAAATATACCTGATTAATACATTACTATTGCTCTAAAGTGTATTTTAAAGAAGTGAACCGACAGGGAAACTCTGCGCCTGCGCTGACGAGCAGAGAGGAGAGACGCCATTGTTTTTGAAAGTGGTACAGGCACGCTAATGTAATGTGCAAAATTTTCGTCGCTCTAGGGGTTATATTGCACATAAAACCTCTCAAATTCAAATTCAAAGTTTATTCTCTATAAGGATTACAATGCTGAGTTTACAGAAATTTGGTTATTGTGTGGTTTACATGTAGTAAAATAGTGATTACAGAGTGTACCACTAGAACGCTTAGCATGGCCGAAATTGTTGGATTTGCAGTCCTGCATAACAAGAGCATTAAGCAGATGGGCAGGACAGCTTCAGAACCCAGCTAAGTCATGTCTATTGTGTTGAACTCCTGGCCAGTATTTTCTTCATATTAGACAGGGGGGTTTTGAGTATGACACACAGTAATCTCCAAACAAATTGGTGAATGTTATGATTATAAATTCCCCTTCTGTTACATAAATGTGTATATGTAATCATTTATTAATTTTAACATACAGTCCACAAATTTATAATAATGTTTTCCATAATTCCTGGTAATGTATATTTCATTTGAAATTAATATAGGTCAAGAGTGACTTGTGGATATGACAGTTGTAGGTATCGAAGGGGGACATTTTTTGTGACCTAGGTGTCCCAAAATTCCTACTTGTCTATGTAACTTTGATAAATAATATTTATCTTTGCCATTTACTGGCATGTATCTTATGAGTTACATCCAGGTAAATTTTAATTTTCCACAACTGGCTTTGACATGTGCAGGCAGTCTGTTCCATTCCTTTATTGCTGTACAATAAAACGGTGTTTGAAGCCTGTCCACTGACTGTGGGTACTATGATTGCTTTGGTTCCCAGCCTTGACAAAATTGGCAGCAAGATATTCTGGACACTGAGCAATTTGTTTTACTCTGTCTTCAATATTCAACATATCCAATTGTTGTAATTCATCCTGTCCTACATGTTCTCTTGGACCCAGGTCCAGGATGAATCTTACCGTATTGTTCTGGGTGATTTACAATTTATCCATCAGTTTTTTTTTTTTTTTTGACAAGGCAGAGTACCATGAAGAGCAAGTGTAGTCCATATGACATTGTATAAGGGCTAGGCAGAGTCCTGCGAGCCTCAGTAGGTAGACAGTGCTTGTCTGTAGAGGAACTTCAGTCTGGCATTCGCTTTCTTTACTACACTGTTCCCTATCAGTTCTCCTGACATGCATGGGCCAAAGGAGATTCCCCATTACACTGGACATTAAAATTATTTACCCTTCTCAGTTTATGTTTCGTGACAAAGAGTACGACTTCCGTTTTCCCGAGGTGTAACGACAGTTAGTTGTCTTCTAATCATTTGCTGCAGGACTCCAGTTCTATATTTTGTGGGTCTTAATCTGACGCTAACAGAGCACTGTCATCCGCATACAGTAAGAGTTTGTATTTGACACTGATGGGCATGTCATTTACATAACACATAAATAATAAGGGGCCCAGAATACTACCTTGGGGAATTCCACATGCTATCGGCAAGGGTTCTGATTTTGTTTTGTTGAATTTGACAATTTGTTTCCTATTATGATAGGACTTAAACCAGCCTATGGAACTTATGCCGATATCTTTAGGTTTCTTACATAATATATTGTGGTTGACAGTATCGAAGGTCTTTTGCAAGTCTAAGGTTACCATTCCTATGAGGTTCCCTATCGACATTTCAGTTCTCATGTAATCCATCAGATTAATTAGGGAGGTGTCGGTTGAGTAAGAGCTCCTCAAGCCTGATTGATAACTATGAAAAATGTTGTCATTAAGATACTTTACTACTTGACAGTACACCGCCCTCTCTAGAATTTTGGATATTACAATGAGTATACTAACAGGCCTACAGTTGCTGACGTCAGACCTATTTTTCTTTAAGATAGGAGAAACTCTGGCCTCTTTGAACACCTCTGGTACGGTATTAGTGGTGATGGACAAATTTAGTATGTGAGCAATGGGGACTGCCAATTCAGAGGCACCATCTTTTAGGAACTTAGACGGGATGTTATCAGGGCCGGTGCTCTTAGTTGGGTTTAACCTGCTTAGTCTTTTTGCACGAAGTCATGAGATACACTTACTGGTTGACAACTGTTTGGGGTTATCTCTTTATTGGTATAGTATGCTTCAAACTTACCAGAGTCTGTGTTACAGGTATTTGATGCCTGACCTTCTTCAAATTATAACAAACCTACTGAAAAAAATGAGCATCTTGAACAGATCCTGACAAGTTTAATAAATATATGTAGTCAGGATGATGTTCTTGAGTACGTTGATGATGTCAAAAGTGCATTAATCTCCGTTCAGTTTCAAGCAATTTGTAAGAAAGAAGCCAGTGTCTCTCGACTTCATGACTTGCTTTAGAACTGGCTGCCGAGATGCCGAAGAATGCTTAAAAATAAAGGTACTGACGACAAACACATACAAACTATGCTATTGGCTCTTAAGTGTCTGCACACTGTAGCCAAAGCATAATAGTCTTACCATCTTATGAGCAAGAGATTGTAATAACTCACTACAATGGATACATTACAAATCTTTTCATGGAACATTGCTTCCATCAGGAAGACTTACATCTTATTAATGCAGCCAAGAATATTGAGGTCATCTATTTGCAGGAATGTAAACTGAATGATGGAGCACCTACACCAAAGTTGCCTGGATATGCAGCTTATAACTTCAGGTCCACCAACTGTTGTGCGATGTATGTCAGAAAGAACTTTCCACATTTACTCTCTGCCCTGCAGTGTCAAGTAAACATGCAGTATCATGGTGTCAAAGTATATGCAGGCGGGTTTTCCATAAACATTTTTAACTCCTATGCTGCAGCGAACCAGCTTCGACCTGATGCTTTACCAAATCGCATCAATAGAGAACCTACCATCATTCTTGGAGATTTTAATGCCAAATATAAGAATATTGGTGGGTCTATAACAAACATAAATGGAACTAAACTAGTGAAATTGCTAAATGAGCATGATAATGTTCGAATTGTGAGCACTACTGAGCCTACTCACATATATGGTGGCATACTAGATCTGTGCCTTGGATTTAATACATCATATACGATGCATGATTCTGTCATAGTTGATGATGATCTATCTGACCACTTCCCAAGACTCACAACTGTCAATCTTGATCACATCTCCAGCAGGAGGAAACTTATTCTCAACCCAGAACACAGAGATAACTTTATTAACCACTTGGATCAATGGTATATGAATTACGAGCCAATTGGCACACAAAAATTTAATGATGATTTAGTTGCCACTATTGATAACAAAAAAGCACAATACTTTGTAAATGGTCCAAGTCGAACCGAAACGTCGTCGTAAGCTCCTCTCTTCTATGTACGGGTTATTTGTGTATTGCCACTATTGAGACAGTTCTCACAGATCAAGTAGGCAGGGAAAGAAAACATAGACCTTCCACTATAAATGACAATAAAAACCAATGTAAACACTATAATAATCCAGAGCTACGCAATTTAACACATGCAGCAGCTGGGAGGATTGGTAAAACATACGGTGAATGTAGAACCCCAGACCTGCTCAGAACGTTCCAAGCTGCACTAACAAATGCAAGGAATAGAAAGCAAGAACTTAGGTAACAGGAATGGGAACAATTTGTTGGTGGATAAAATAGGTCCACTTCTTTAAGTTTGGCTTGGAAAGGTATAAATAAAATAACCAGGAAAAAGACTGGCAATGTTGCTCATCCCTTACTTCTTGAAAAAGTAAATGACGTCATAAATGACTGGTCCAAAACATCCAGGCATGAAAACCTTCCATCTCATATTAGAAAAAAATTAGAGAGCGCTTCTAAAGAAATGCTGAAACTGATTAATTTTATGAGACAAAATATTTATGAGAGTGATTGCCTCTTCACCGAGTATTAATTAGATAATGCATTAACTAAAGGTAGATCAAATGCTCCTGGAGAGGGTAGTATAACCTATGATATTCTCAAAACTTTAAGGCACGTGCCTGATAACCCTTTGTTGGCACTGTATAATACCAGATACATTGAAGTTCTTCCTACTTCCTGGACTAATAGTCTTATTGTGCCTATCCCTAAGCCCCAACAGCCTGATACATTTAGACCGATCTCCTTAGCTAGTTGCCTTTGTAAAACTTTTGAAAGAATGATACTTAACAGACTGTACTACAGAATCAGACACCAACTTTCCCCCTACCTCTATGGGTTCATGAAAGGTAAAAGTGTGCAGAACTGTATTTCCACCATTCTCACTGCACACACCTTTACTAGTTTTACCACTTTTCTTGATCTAAAATCTGCATTTGATATTGCGAACAGAACCGTTATACTATACGAACTAGCCAAAATGAATATTGGTGGTAGCTTACTCTGCTGGATAATAGGATACCTGTCAAATAGAGTATCCTCTGCCCTCTACCAAGGCTTTAGAAGCGCGTCTAAAGAAATGTCCCTAAGTACACTGCAGGGAGGAGTTCTCAGTCCCATACTATTTAATATTCTGATTAATGTTCTCCTAAAAGCTCTACCTGCCTCACCTAAACATATAGCTATAAGCTATGCTGATGACATCATGATCCACACAACAGGGCATAAGAAGATGAGTACCATTCTTAATGAAGTTCAAGAAATTTGTAATCGACTAGGCCTCATAATATCTTCCTCTAAAACAAAGATATTAACAAGCAAACGACATCCCCCAACCATCTATTTGCAGGGTGAAAACATTAGCTACGTTAAAACTTACAGATATCTTTGTGTAGATGTACCCTTTAACAAATCCACTATACCACAACTAAATAAGAAATGCAAAGATAGGTTAAATGCTCTCAAAGCTGTTGCTGGCTACAACCCCAACTGTGGTGCTAACTTGAGAATCGTGAGAATAATGCACATAGCCTATGTTAGGTCCTTAATTGATTATGCTGCTCCCATGCTGATATTAGCTAGGGAAAGTTTTCTCCGACCCTTGGGGTTAATGCAAATTGAAGCTCTCAGAATTATTCTTGGGTGTCCCAAATCTACAAAGGTTCTTAATATGAGGAAGGAGCTTGGTATTTCTAGCATCAGTGATAGGATTGTTGAGATTAACACTGTACTCGGTATTAGAATGTTTAGAAATGAACCAGACACTGTCACAATGAACCTTACTAAGTGTCTAGAGGTAAATATACACAGATCTAAATGGATTATGAAAACGTGCAATTGCATTAAGTTTTATAACCTGCATGAACTGTATCACTGTAGACAACAAGAGCATTTCACCCCTCCATGGAAGATGCGTTTATTTAATATCACATACCTGCAAACCCCTCCCAAGAAGCTCATTGCTAGTAATCCCTTCCTTAAATCACTTGTTAAAGCAACTGCTCAAGAAGTTTCTCGCCTAGCTGGTAGTAATACGTTATCAGAAGTTATATACACTGATGGATCTAAACATGAGCCTTCTGGCAGGGCTGCATCTGCTCTTGTTGCCACCTCCCTAGTTGAGAACGATAATAAATTTGTTGAGTTAGGCATAAGAATTAACAACTGGGCTTCTACACTGCAAACTGAATTGTTTGCAATACTAATGGCGCTAAAGCTAACCTATGACACTGAGCTTGACTATCATCATTACTTACTCTATGTCATCATTTAAAGGCTCTTCATTCATAAAATGACTCCTACAACATGCTCATTGGAGAAGCCAAGTATAGATACTCAAAAATCCGGGACGAAGGAATTAATGTACAATTGCGATGGGTCCCATCACACACTGGATTACTCCTTCATGATAAAGTTGATATGTTAGCCAAGAAGAGTACCCAGAAGGAGAATGTAGAATATAACTTTGGTGTATCTGTGTCTAACATTAGGAATAATATTAGGAGAGAAGTAAATAATGAAAATGATTGTTACAGAAATGCAGTTAGAAGCCTGAATAGATTTATAACCCACAATGATAACATGAACGTACATAGGTAGATTTATAACCCACTATGATAACATGAACGTACATAAGTATGTTTATGAAGTAACTAGTTGCACGTCTGGCAGTAGCTGCTGTCGTAAACACTTGCCATATTATGGCCTATTTTATCCATTCTAGAGTATATATAATGTTTCTATGTTATTTATATTGTTTATTATGTCATATTAGATCAATTGTGATAGATAAATAAGCGTTACCGTTGATATTAGCGTTATATTGAAGTATTTTCTGCCTCCCGAGAGCCAGGAATTCCGCTGACGTAAACTAATATTCCCAGACGGTTCCTGATTGACTGCCAGACTACTTATTATCAAAGCCCACTCTCTTATGATGCCAAATCGTCCATTATAATATTAGAAAGAATAATACAAGGAATAACAAAAAAAAAAATCCTAAAAATTTACTGGATGTGAGCAGTGATGTTGCTAGCGGTGGTGTCACCATACATGATATAAATGACTAATTTCTTGTAGGAACGTTGTGGAACATTGATTCTTGTTCCACTGTGTTGCCAGTGAGCTAAGCTATTTTTCTACATGATTAACTCAATTTCCATAGTTCATAGATTTTTTCTCGTTCTCGAGCGGCGCGAGTCATCCTCAGTCTGAACCACATGCCGCCATGACACTTTGCTAAACTTTGGGACACTGTGTACCATCTTACATCTGCATATGTGGTGTATTGGTGTATCTGTGTCTAACACTAGGAATAATATTAGGAGAGAAGTAAATAATGAAAATGATTGTTATAGGAATGCAGTTAGAAGCCTGAGTAGATCTATAACCCAGTATAACATGAACGTACACAAGTATGTTTATGGAGTAACTTGCAATGTGAACAGACTGACTGATGTTGTAGTGGCCAGACTTAGGCTTGGTTACAAGTACTTCTGGCAGTTTGGGAGAGACACAGATGATGATCAAACTAAATGCAATGTGGAGAAATTTTCTCCAAGAGGGGGTATCAGCCCCCTTCAGCCCCTTTCAGCCCTTTCAGCCCTGAAGGGCCCAGCCCTCTCAGAAGGGGCAAGCGTCTTGTTAACTGCTACAGTGAGTAATTGATCCCAGATGTAGTACCAGTATACGACCTGTGGTCAAGCGACCGCCGCTACGTGCGGTCCAGTGTTGCCAAGTGTAGTTTAATAAGAGAGAGTCCATCTCTTACCTTAGCAGGACAATTAAGGAAAATCCTGCTCCCACTTTATTATCATGGTGAAGATAATGTATATTGTTGTCTATGCTTAAGACAGCAAGATTCAAACATTCTGCTTTGCCTCATAGATGAAGTGGCAAGGAAGCAAAAGCACTATGTCAGCTTTTCTTTGTGCTAGGAAACAGTAACGGCGTGGGGTGCTGTGGGTCTTCAGATTACTTTTGACTTATGAGAGTGACACTGATTTCCCGGATAACCCAAAAGAACACTGATCTGTGCAATTGTGTGAACAAAGTGTCTCATAAAAACACAACAAAAACTTAAGAGAAGTGTGATCAGCTTCTTTAGTGATAAGATTGTGAACAATAAGGGCAAATCTTGTGGAAATAGTGTGTACCAGTGTGCGATTCCTAGACTATGGAAAGACGTGGACATCCAAGGACACTTCAGCTTCTATCAAGTCATCGATACCTGTCCCAAAGGTGTGAAGAACACCATAGCTCACCGCTACAAGAGCAAGGTAGGTTAACGAATTGCTGTAGTACGGGGGACTGCGCAGTTCTTGAGTCGCAAGGAGTTTGTAATCAACCTATAGTCGGCAGTTAGGTGCGTACTTTTGAGTCCACACAAGTAAGTTTGTCAGCCATCAATGAATGAAATATGCTGACATAACACCCCCTAGGGGTAATTTATGGTTTACATAAAATGATCTACTCCAGCCCGTTGAGAGATGATCATGACAACAATTCAAGACCTCGTCTGCAGGGGCGGCTGTGTAGACGATTTGCTGTCTTTTATAAGCTAAGTGTTCCCTATATTTAAATTTATAAATTATATCTTAGTTGGTAAAACCATTTCTCAACATTTTGGACGTGCTCGAACCGGGTAAAGGCCACACTGTTGTCCAAATATGTTGTACTACAGTGTACAATAACCTACGAACCAAGGGTCCTTCGAAAAAAACCTGTAAAACTAGTGTTTACAATATAAATCAGTTTAAATGAGTCCTCCAGACTCAATCACAGTGGGAATGGGCAGCCAAAAAAAAACGGGCGCTCACCCAGCGTTCACCCAAAGAAAACGGGAGTGGGTGACTCACCCAACAAGAAAACGGGGGATGGCACCCCGATTCCCCCTGCTCCAATCTCGAAAATTTATGACTACGAAACCAAACTGATGTTCGGTTTGTTGAGTGTTTTTACACATAGTGTTTATAATGTTTATTAACAGAAATTAAGAGACAACATTATGTTAAAGTTTGTTTCTTATAGATCTCCCTGTCATATTAAAGGAACTTATATATAAAGTGTAAGCTTTCAAATACAAAATTAACATGACATTTATTTATGTGAAAAGTAATATTCACGTGTGTTTTACAGTTATAACGTGACTTTTATATGGGAATGAATGAAGTGTAAACATCTTTATTTACGATTAATTATCGTGGTCAGGGCTGACCCCGAAACTAAAGCCAAAAACCCACCGCCATATTACTCTGTACCCTTCAGGGTCATTGACCGGGGGTTTAAGTTTTTGTAGGTCATAGTGACTGACTCGATTATTGCTGACTTAATCATAACAAAAAAAACCAGCGGGTTTTAGCAAAAACAGTGTTTTTAAACACTCTAAGTGTGGTGCAAAAAATTTTCTTATCCCATTAAATGGTTTTGTTTAAAACTCGGGTTTCCCCATTCTTTACGGGACAAAAGATTACAAAAAATTAAAAAATATAATTTAATCTGTATAGGTTTTAACTAAAGAAAAAAAAAATTTAGATTTTGATGATTTTTGGAGGCCCAAAATTTGAATTATTTCCAACAGTTGAAAAAAATTTAAATTTCCCGGGACAAATTCACTTTAAATGAAAAAAATTTTCTTGAATCAGCCCCCACTGAGGATGAAATTAAAAATTTTTTGGATATTTTAGAAATTTCAACAGTTAAAGTGGACGGAGTACCGGGTTTTCTGCCGAAAAAACTCGTCCCCAGGACCTACTGAAACTGTGGCAAACACCTGTTAAAACCTGTAACAACAAGTTTTCCCTTTAAACCAAGCTTCCCCTTATTGTCATTCCCTATTTTCCAAAGGGTTTTTTTAATTTGAAAAATTTCCCTTTAAAGGGGTTTTTAAATCCATAGTAAATTCACGAATTTCATAGTTTAAAAATGTAATTAAATTGCTTAAAGGTCTTGTAAAAGGGAAAAAACCCCTATAAAACTGATTAAATCATTTCGGGGGGTTTAAAAGGCCCAATTATAAAATAGCTTTTACGGGTCTTAGCAGAAAATTTATTTGATGTTGAAAAGGCCAGAGTTAGACATGCAGCCCTTAATATCAAGTTGAAGCCCCCCAAAACATTGTTTTTAGATTTAAACAGGCTTTTAGAATCACTTTAAAAACAATAGCCTCAGATCTCTAAGGTGCTAAATATGACTAAGACAAGGTGATTTTTTTAATCGGGGGATTTTTACAGGATAAGTTGTCACCAAACCAACTATTGAACGTTTTAAATATTATTTTCCCAATAAACGTTTTTTTCACTTGTGGGGAAATTAGCAGTGGTTTAAAAACAATAGTTTCATGCATGAAAGCAACGAGACAAATGAAAAATCCTTTTTATCTCGTGGTTTAATAAACCTTAAAACTCAGTAAAAAAAGATTTAACCTACCCCACTAAAACACAGAATGGGAAACCCCCATATAGGCATTTTTAAGTTTTTAAATACAACAGACATAAACAAAACCGTCACACATGAAACGTACCCCAAAATTTTGTACTTTGTGACCCGGGAAACCCTTTGGGGACAGTATTGAGGTTTAATAACCCCTCAATGGAGGCACTAAACAACGTGTTTCAAAACCAAACTGAAAAAGGGGCATCAAGTTTTAGGGGAAAAAAAGGGGGGGAAAAAGCTCACTGAAGAAAATGTTTTAAAAGCAAGGGGATGCATCATACAGGGATTAAAGCCCAAAACTTTTTGGTGAACAACGAAGGCTTCCATAGAATCAGGAAGTCAACAAGCAACAGCCCTTAAATGTGAGAGAAAAGTTTTAAAGCAAAAATGCCCCTCCCCCCATAGTCAAGTTGAGTTATCTAATAAATTTTCACAAAACCAAAAGTGCTTTTTACTATTTGATCAAGGGTCACAAAGGTCCTTTAAAGAAAAAAAACATGTTGCAGAAACTGAATAAACAACCCCATGCCAAAGTACAGTTTTTGATTAGCTGGTTTTTTCCAAAAAATTTGGTAAAAAAGACCCTAGGGCCTAGCCCCGAAACACTGTTTTGGGCAAGGAAACGGGGAAAAAAATTTGAAAACTGTTGGTAGTAGACGATTTGCCCCAAGTTGTGCAGATCCAGGGAAATTTAAAAAAAAACACTTGCAGCCTGGAAAACAGCTAAAAATCAAATAAAACCCGGGCCAAATCAACAGCGGAAAACTATTGTCCAATTGATTTAATATTGGAAGTGGGTTATTAATTTCCCCCTTTTTTTGCAAAATATAAAAAATTTAAAAAAGAAAGTTTACCCTTTCGAAAAAAACCAGGGGCCACATGATATTTATCCCCTTCCCCCTCAAAGTGGGAAAGAAAAATGTATTGATTCAGTGGAAAATGTACTAGTTACGAGAATAAAATGCTGATCAAGTTTCCACAGCAAAAATTAAACATTTCTGGAAGCAAAAGAATGAACCAGTTGGGAAAATTGGGGGGGTTTAAAATGCGAAGGGGATTGGAAAGTAAATAACCGCCCCCAAGTTTCTCAACCAAAAACCAAAATTTGGACATTGCAAATATAAAAATGGGCATATTGGGTTAGGTTACCATGGAAATTAAATCCACCACATCTGGGCCCCGCAATTTTCGCATGGCTTTCGGACAAATGAAAGGGACAAATGCTTTAAAATAAGGGAAAAAACCAGACTTTTGACTGGGCTATGATTAAAATTTATACAAGAACAGTTGGACCCAAAAAATTCATTGGGAAAAAAGTCGAAGATAAGTGAAGACAGACCTCATTACCCCCCGCACCAAAGGGGTCAGAAAAGATTCTGAAACCACTTTCCCCTAGTTTTGAAAATAATTTTCAGCGCACGTGCAAATAAAAATGTAAAAAATCTTAATGACTGTCTGATGACCGACCCTCACAAAAAGAGAAGCTTGGGGACGTGCTTTGAAAAATTTTGGGACAAACCCCTAAAGCCTTTAAACGGCTGATATTTCCAAAAACTTTCTTTAAAAGTAGGACTATAAGAAATAGATAGAGATTTTACCGATTCTTGTGGCCTGAAAATCCCCATGATCCTCAAAGGGCCAGTGAAAAAAATTATCTTTTTTTAAAACAGTATTAATTTTTGGGGCAACTTTCCCCTTTTCCCTTTTACTAAAAGCTACTCTTAAAAACACATTTGAAGAAATCTAAAAATCCCCTTTAAAAAATCTTAAAGAAAAGTTTTTATGTGGACAAACCCTTTAAGGGAGTGTGAATAAAGAGGGGATTTGAAATACTTATACGAGAAGGTAACAAGGAGAAAGAAAAAAGCAAATTTTGCCTCTACGGAAGTGGGAAAAAAAATTCAAAGCAATTAAGGGAACTTATCAAAGAAGATTTTTCCCTTTAAAATGAAATTTTTTGATTGCAAAAAAATATGTTGGGACAAAAATTTGGGAAAACACCCGGGAAAATAAATTTGATTCCCCCAAAAAGAAAAAACAAATCATGGGAGTTTCACTCACAAACGTATTTTACTGTCAGGGTATCACAATGTTTTTCCACAAAGGGCTCGCCCCCATCAATTAAAATAAAGGTTAAAAAAGTTTTTGCAAAATGCTGGGAAACTCAAAAATTTGGGTGGGGGTGAGAACTTGCCTCTAGAAATGAGTCAAGCATGGGATGAAATATCCAGGGAATTTAAGCAACTTCATCAAATTACATTTCCCAGACAAATAGGTCAAGAGGGAAACAAGTACACATTACATGTGTTCTGTGATGCGTCAACCAGAGGTTATGGCACTGTAGCTTACATGAGTAATGCTGAAGGAAGTACACTAATTACTTCAAAGGCCAGGGTAGCACCCTTGAAGGTCAGAACAGTACCACAATTGGAACTGACAGCACTATGTAGGTACAAAATTAGCTGTCTATCTCAACAAAGTACTTGATCATCTCACTATTGAGAAAACCGTGATCTGGAGTGATAATGAAACAGTTCTCCAATGGTTAAGAAATAATAAGAGTAAGTTGGTCTATGTACAGAACAGAGTAGCAGAAATAAGAGAGGTGCAGAGAGATTATCTCTTTCTCCACGTCTCTACCCAAGAGAATCCAGCTGACATGTTGTCACGTGGTGTCCCACTCAAGAAATTTGTGGATAATAAATTATGGCTCCACGGACCGAACTGGCTCTCTAATGAAAATAACTGGCCTCGGCAAAAAGCTCACATTATGCCAGAAAAAACAATCTGCTTGAACACAGCAGAAATAAGTTGTGTAAATACTGCAGACACAACAGAAATAGTCATTGAAGGATCTAAATACTCATCTTTGGGTAAACTCTTAAGAGTTACAGCTCTTGTCTTTAAATTCATTAAAGGAATAAAACCTGATTATGAATATCTTGAACCCATTAAATACTGGATGAAACTAATACAGAAAGATGTTTTCTCTACAGAATAAAAATTTCTGGAAACACAAGATAAATCCCCAAAGAAACCTGTCATGATTAATTCTTTAGGACTTTATCTCGACTCAGAAAAGATTATAAGATGTCGAGGAAGAATTCATAATTCTTCACTACCTAAAGAAGCCATACATCCAATATTGATCCCCAAGAATCATTGGCTAACAAAACTGATTGTTCAAAACGCCAACAGTAACGTGTTACATGGTGGGGTAGCTGACACACTTTGTCATATACGACAATCCTACTGGATTACCTCAAGGTCGACAAAGTGTGAAAAACAAATAAAGGACTGTATTACTTGTTGTCACTACGATATGCGAGTATGTCAGTATCCAGGTCCACCTCCATATCCCTCTGAAAGAGTTTGTCATATCACTCCATTTGAGGTGACAGGTGACCAATAATTTTAACCAAAACAGTTGACAAAGTTCCCATCAAGGTGTACATCTGTTTGTTCACTTGTGCTACAACTAGAGCAGTACATCTAGAAGTAGCCACTGACATGTCTGCTGAAACCATTATCAAATTATTCAGAAGGTTTGCAGCCAGAAGGGCATGTCCCAGACTGATGATTTCAGATAATGCAACGAACTTTGTTGCTGGTGCTGCTTATATAAGCAAGATCTTTGATCAACCAGAAGTACAACAGATGCTGAATCAACGCAGTTGTCGTTGGAGATACATTCCTCCTAAATCTCCATGGCACGGCGGATTTTATGAAAGAATGATCGGCATTGTAAAACGTTGTTTAAGGAAGACTCTTCATCGTCAGAGAATCGACTTAGAAGAATTCCGTACAGTTGTGACTGAAATAGAAAATAGAGTCAACAACAGACCTCTAACTTATGTTACCGATGATCTAGACAATTTAGAAGTGTTAAGTCCATCTCATTTACTCCATGGCAGAAGGCTCGAACCTGTTCCTCCCATGAATGATAAAGAAATCATAGAGGAACGTACTTATTTCGAACCTGAGAAACTCAGACGTAAATTCAAATACCTTAATAAAGTAATTGAACGTTGGGAGAAAATTTGGCGAGAAGACTATCTCACCTCATTGAGAGAACACTTCTATGGAGCTGGTGTTCCTGAAAATCATAAGTCCTTAAGACCTGGTGACATAGTGATTATCGACAATGATGGTCCGAGGTCCCAATGGCCACTTGGAAAAATTGTGACCATATATCCTGATGCAAATGGAATCATCAGGACAGTTGATGTTTGAGCAAAGGTGTAGTGAATAAGCGGACAATAAATAAACTAGTGCTGTTAGAATTACACAGTGTTGAAAACAAAATAGTGATTCTCCAGAAACCACACAGACTGAAGTTGTTCAGAAAAGACAAGCAGCAGTGGTGGCGAGAGAGAAAATTAAATTAATGTTAAGTGATGAATAGTTCACCTGCAGCAAACCTCTGCCGCCCCCCAGTGTGGAGAAATTTTCTCCAGGAGGGGGTATCAGCCCCCTTCAGTCCCTTTCAGCCCTGAGGGGCCCAGCCCTCTCAGAAGGGGCAAGCATCTTGTTTACTGCTACAGTGAGTAATTGATCTCAGATGTAGTACCAGTATACGACCTGTGGTCAAGCGACCGCCGCTCCATGCGGTCCAGTGTTGCCAAGTGTAGTTTAATAAGAGACAATTGTCCTGTTAAGGTAAGAGATGTACTAAGGAAAATCCTGCTCCCACTTTATTATCGTGGTGAAGATGGTGTATATTGTTGTCTATGCTTAAGACAGCAAGATTCAAACATTCTGCTTTGCCTCATGGAGGAAGTGGCAAGGAAGCAAAAGCACTATGTCAGCTTTTCCTTTGTGCTAGGAGCAGTAACGGTGTAGGGTGCTGTGGCGTGTTCAGATTACTTTTGACTCTACTGAGAGTGACACTGACGCCAGGATAACCCACAAAGAACACTGATCTGTGCGTTAGTGTGAACAAAGTGTCTCATAAAACACAATAAACACTTAAGAGAAGTGTGATCAGCTTCTTTAGTGATAAGATTGTGAACAATAAAGACAAATCTTGTGGAACATAGTGTACCAGTGTGCGTATTCCTAGACTATGGAAGACGTGGACATCCAAGGACACTTCAACTTCTATCAAGTCACCGATACCTGTCGAAGGTGTGAAGAACACCATAGCTCACGCTACAAGAGCAAGGTAGGTTACGAATTTCTTGTAGTATGGGGGACTGCGCAGTTCTTGAGTCACAAGGAGTTTGTAATCAACCTATAGTCAGCAGTTAGGTGCGGACTTTTGAGTCCACACAAGTAAGTTTGTCAGCCATCAGTGAATGAAATATGCTGACATAACACCCCCTAGGGGTAATTTATTGTTTACATAATATGATCTATTCTAGCCCGTTGAGAGATGATCATGATAACAATTCAAGACCTCGTCTGCAGGGGCGGCTGTGTAGATGATTTGCTGTCTTTTATCAGCTAAGTGTTCCCTATATTTAAATTAATAATTTATATGTTAGTTGGTAAAACCATTTCTCAACATGCAAATTATGTGATCAGGCATATGGTCACTGTCTTGAACACTATGTGCATAACTGCCCACTTATTGAGAAATACAGCGACAGTATGTGACATGTCAAGATATCTTATTAATGAAAATAAGATACAAGATATACTAAGCAAATTTCCTAAATTTGCTTGTAACAGGTAAGTGAACTGTAGATATGTCGATAAATAAAAACCCATATGTACACCTGTTAACCCTTTTGGGGCCTAGTTCCTAGGCCTTTTGTGTATCCATATGTTCTTGCGCTATCGTCCACAGGATTGATATAGGGTGCACAATAAACTAGCCAATTCGGTGGCAAAATCTAAAAAAAAGTCTAAACCCACTTCGCTTATTCCCTTTACTTCACAAACCCCCTTCACTCCTCACTTCACAATCCAGCTTCACCTATCACACTTCTAACTCAATTCCATCCTGTCAGGGTAAAAAAGTTTTAATCAATGATGTTATCCGTCCAAAGTCTCATCAATCCCATTTAGCGGAGCTGCGTCGTGTTGTTGACTGGTCCTCGTACAGTTGATGTTTCAGCCATTTTTAAAAGCGCTGAGGAGAAAAATGGCCACTACAACCTGACAGAATCCTTGGAGTTTTGATGTTAGATTTGGCGTTTTCTATGCTTCGCTCCTAATGTACACTGGTCAGTTAATATGGAAATCAGCTATTGAAAAAATAAGACTTTATGGTTTACCAAAGACCCACAAACCAAATATGCCTATGAGACCCATTACATCTGGAATCGGCAGCGCCCCACACAGTTTGGCAGGAGTTTTGGTGAAATATTTGTCTAAGCTCCTGGGTACAATCAGTCAGGCTCACCTAAAGCATTCGGGTGACCTCCTTAACCGTATCAGGGATCTCGACACGAGTGATAAGAAGCTTGCAAGTTTTGACGTGACTGCCTTATTCACCAGTGTCCCAGTTGATCAAGCCATTGATCATCTTCGCAGGGTGATTAACGATGATACAGAGTTACCTGTACCCCGCCAAGATTTTGTGAGCCTTGTCGAACTTTTGTGTTCGTTATAACTGTTTTAGGTTTGAGGACAAGAAGTACAAACAACTCTTCGGACTAGCCATGGGATCCCCCCTTAGTGCAGTTCTTGCCAATTTATATATGGAGGACCTGGAATCCAGATGGATCCTCAGTAACATCCCTCGTTCAGTTACATGGATGCGGTACGTCGATGATATTTTGGTCATTGTACCCAAAAATCTAGACGTACGTGGCATCCTCAACACCATCAACACTCTGGAACCTACTATTAAATTTACACTAGAGGAGAACAACAACCAATTGCCTTTTCTCGACGTTCTCCTACGCACAGGGAAAAACAGACTTTCTTTTAAAGTCTACCGGAAACCTACCTACAAGAACGATCTTCTACATTTCTTCTCTCACCATGACACAAGAACTAAAAGAGGGGTAGTTATTGGCTTCTTTCTGAGAGCCTACAGAATTTCCAGTCCACAGTTCCTCGAAGATAAATGCATATACATCACCAACTCTTTTAGTTCACTACACTTTCCCCTACACTTCAAACTTGACTGCAGGAAACGTGCGACACGTATCCTCAGCAAGACCAACACCAGTCAAGTTGAAGAAAATCCTCCAAGTTACATTGTTTTACCGGTCAGCAACGTTGCCACTAATGTTTCAAAAATGTTTGACAGAAAACTGGCTAAAATATCTACCAGCTCTTCAACTACTATTAGGAACATGATACAAAAACCCAAGCATGATTCTGGCACAAGTGCAGGAATTTACACTATACCATGTGGGGTGTGTATGAAAAGTATATGTAGGGGAAACAGCCAGATCTCTGGACATTAGGATCGCAGAACACAAAAATGCTTGCATAAATGATGACCGCAAAAACGCATGTGTTCAACATAGGGACGATGTTGGACACCTCATGAAATTCAATGAAGCTAAATTAGTGATTAATGAAGACGACTTAAGACGGAGAAAATGCATTGAAGCTGCACTAATCAGTCAGTAACATTATAAAGCAAAAATCCGGTAGTTACAGCATTTCAAAATTACTAATCAAGAGGATATTACCCATCCTGGGAACTGCTGTTACATGATGTCAGCAGGTCCCTCTCTAACCTACACAGTCTCCCGAAGGAGACTGTAGGATTATCAAGAGCTTCTAAGAAAGATTTCGAACCTAACCTTCCTCATATTTCTGCTTCTTCCAATATAGCTCCAGAAGTGATTCAGTTGGATTACTTGAAACAGGGTGCTGATAGTCACGACTCTCCTGGAATACCCTTGGAAAGTCAGTTATCAAAAACCAGAGGGCACTGAAACTAACGAAGAATCACGAGTGACATCTGTTCCACAAAAGGACACGGTTAACGTCCTGACTAGAGCTCAGTCTAAGGTAAAACCTATCCATCCCTTGGTTCTTTCCAATGGAAAACTTATTGAGTTTTCTCACATGGACATAGACGGTCTTCAAAAGTCTTGTCCTTCCTTAGAGGAAACCCGGAAGTTTTAGCGTTAACAGACAACATGATTCAAATGAAGAATTTTTTTTTATATAAATTTGTATATAAAGATAATCTTCTATTCAAGACTATAGTGTCAGCCGACAATCGAAATGACGTGGGTAGAAGTCTGTTAGTAATTCCGAGGAATTGACGTGAGACTATTTTGAAGATTTCTAGTGACCTACAGTCTCTGGACATTTTTCATATAGGAAGACCTATGAGAAGATTAAAGACTTGCACGTCTGTCCTGGGATGTCTTCGGACATCTAAAAGTATTGTACATCGTGTCACGTATGTCAACTTTTCTCACAAAAGGGAAGAACTAAGAGAGTTCTTATGGTAAAAATGCCGATTTTTTTTAGTCCCATTTGCTAGAGTTGTAGTGGATAAAGTTGGTCCTGTCACTCCTCGTTCATCAAGTCATAAATATATCTCGACTATGACTATGCGTCTAGCTTCCCAGAGGCGGTACCCGTGAAATCCATTACGCCAGTTTCTTTTAGATCTGAGAGAAAGATTAGAAGAAACCACTGATTTGGTCGTCAAGAACTTTAAAATATCCATGGAAACATACAAGACCTATTTTGACCAAAAGATCTCCAAGCGTAAATTTAATACTGGTGATGAAGTTTTAGTTCTTTTACCAGACAAATCCAACAAATTGTTAATTTCCTGACGTAGACCTTATAAAGTCGGAAAGGTCTGTAATAAAGTAGATTATCTCTTGGATGTCAAGGGTATGAAAAGAATGTATCATGTCAATATTTTGCAACTGTACCACCGCAGAGAAGTTAATTTTTGTTTAAACTCCTTTAATGAAGTTTCTATGTCTTACAGCTTAATTAACAGTCATGATTCTTGTGAATGTAAATTTTGTATTATAGATGACGAGTTTTGCACAGAATCGAATGAACTGCTTGATATCTTAACGGTTGATTCTCCAACAAATAATTCAAACATCAATATCAACAGGGAACTATCCAGTAAACAATAGTCTCAAGTAAGTGCCTTAGTAAATACTTTATCTGACATATTCACAGAGATCCCAGGACTTACCACTACCGTTGAACACAAAAGATTTAATTGTCAGCTCATGAACCAGTAAAGACGAAGAATTGAGACACTTATGCAACATATGGGGATCTTTATTGAAGAAACGTTTCGCCACACAGTGCCTTCATCAGTCCATACAAAGTAGAAATGGGTAAGGAGATGAGGAGATTGAGGTAATCAGTCCCTCAGCCTGGAATCGATGTGTTCAGTCCATCAATCTTGTAGGAAGTACAGCATAGAGCCACAGAGCCATAGAGCAGTCAGGTGAGTCGAAGCAGGAGGTGGGAGGGATCACACTGGGATCTTCCACTAGTGTAAGTAGGTCGTCAGTTATTCAACTTGTCGGTTTTCAAAACCATTCATCACATCTGTCAGACACTGCAACATCATGGGATCTTGGTACAAAAACTTCTTCAACGCTTGTCCAATCTTTGGACGACGACCTACTTATACTAGTGGCAGGTCCCACTGTGATCCCGCCTCCTCCTGCTTCGACTCTCCTGACTGCAATATATAAGCCACCTCTCTGACCCTGTGCTGTACTTCTTACAAGAGTGATGGACTGAACACATCGATTCCAGGCTGAGGGACTGATTACCTCAATCTCCTCCTCTCCTTACCTATTTCTACCTTGTATTGGACTGATGAAGCCACTGTGTGAGAAAACGTTTCTTCAGTAAAGATTCCCAAATGTTGTATAAGTGTCTCAATTCTTCAATTTGTCGGTTTTCAAAACCATTCATCAAACCAGTAAGACGGAAAATCTATCCTGTCTCCGTTCACTTACGGAAAACATATCATAACGAAGTTGACAAACTCTTAAAGTTAAATATCATTGCACCTTCTAAATCAGCTTTCTGCTCACCAGTTGTCATGTTAAGAAATCACACAATTCTTACCGACTGGCTCAGGATTTTCGTTATTTAAATGCTATCACTAAATGGGATGCTGAGCCCATGCCGGTAATTGATCATGACTTGTATAAATTTCATGACTGTAAATTCTTCTCTGAATAAGACATCTCACAAGCGTACCATCAAGTGTCTTTACATCCAGACTCTATACCACACACGGTTTTCCTTACTCATAGAGAACTAATGCAACATCGCACATGCCTTTCGGCTTGGTCACCGCTTGTGCCACGTATATCCGGCTTATGAGAATAGTCCTTTCTGACCTCAAGAATGTTTCAGTGTATTTCGATAATATTTGTATCATGACGCATGTCTGGGAAGATCATCTTACTACACTGTCGCTTGTTTTAAAAAGACTAAGAGTTCATGGCCTTACAATTAAACCATAGAAGTGTTTTCTTTGCTATTTCTAGGTACAATATCTCAGGTTTATTATTATTGCTAAAAAGTTTCCTTTGGTCAGTTTATTTCTATAGAATTTTTTGTATCTAATAGGTCTGACTTCCACTCTCAGGCTATTTAAAAAAGAACGTGAAGGAACCTCTTGTTTGTTCTGAACAGGGTGTAGAAAGCTTCGAACAAATTAAAAGAATATTTTCCAACTCCCCTGTTCTAAAATTACCAGAGTCATGAATGGCAGGCATCTGTCTCCGAACAGATGCTTCTCATTCAGGACTCTGGGATGTTCTACTACAGTATTATGATGAGATTCACTTCCTTATATCTTTCACCAGTAAGAAGCTTCTGCCGAAGGAATATACTCCACTGTGGAGAAGGAATGTTATACATTGGTATGCGGTATACGTAGGTTCAAATACTACTTATACGGAAAACCTTTTGTGCTTGAAACAGATCACAAGCCACTGATACAGCTGCAGATCTTCAAAGGTTCAAATAGCCAACTCTTGAGATGGGATTTGGCTATTTAGTCCTATAAATTGAAAGTTGTATATATATCTGGCTCAGAAAACCAGTTCTCAGATTGGTTGAGCCGAGGGTGTACATAGCACTTCTCCCTCTGTAATTTAACTTACTGTCTCCGACCATAAGTTTTGGAAAAGGGATATTGTGAGGAAAAAGCCATTAGCGTGTTACAGCCCGCGGGCTGAGGCTAAACTTCAGTTCCTCGGGTCTGATTTGCTTTAATTTCTACTCCTGGTATTATTAAACTTACCTGGTGTAGGTTGAAGTTGGAAGAAGCAATTCACCTCTACTCTTCTCCTGATCAGGTAAGGTTATCTACCAGGAGTATTTCTGTTCTTTGTTACTGATTTACTTGGTTACCAGTAATGACACTGAAGTTGAATACCACCCTTTGTCTTTCTTTAATGTTATACTTATCTATGTAACCAGTGTTATTTTTTTATTATCAACTCTGCTACTGGCCTGATCAACCAGGGTAGACGCTAGTTAGCTGGAGCAAGATCCTTGTCTACTGGACGTAGTGGGACATTACGACTCCTCTTCTCTGAAATCTGAATTGTGGTGCTACAACCAAGTAGTGACAGAAATTCCGGAACATGGGACGAACATCGTCACCCAGGATAACCAACACCATTTCTTCTAAAATATCACATAAGAAACTGTCCCAATATCGCACTGAAACCACAGCGGCCAACTTATATTTTATTTAATTTTAAATAAAATCCTTAGAAAATTATCATAATTGTTATCCCTCAAGTTATTCATTAACATTAACAGAGAAGACCAGTACAGTAACAGATAAGACCATTACAGTAACAGAGAAGACCAGTTCAGTGATACAGAAGATCAGTAAATTAAAACAGAAAAACAGAGTACAGTACAGTAATACAGAGAACAGTACAGTACACAGTAACAGAAGTCGAGTACAGTAACATAAAAGAATGGTACAGTAACACAGAAGAGCAGTACAGTTACACAGAAGACCAGTAAATTAAAACAGAAAAACTGTAGAGTACAGTACAGTAATACAGAACAGTACAGTACAGTAACACAGAATAGTACAATTACACAGAAGACCAGTACAGTACAGCAACGCAGATCATTACAGTAACAGAATAATAGTTCAGTACACTGCAATAACACAGAATAATACAGCAACAGAGAATAACAGTAAGGTTTATGCAATACGGGGATACCTTCCTGGGATCACGCATGATTATGGTTACATTAACCTACATTCACTGCTTCTGCTGCTGCCTCTGTAGTAGACTGAAGAATCCTACAGTGTAGGCGAAACGTTTTAGAGTGAAGACACCTAACTGTTGGGTCCGCCTCCAGCAACACACCCACATGTTTACATAAGCACTATGTTAAAGTAGTAGGTTCCTGGCCCTGGATTTGTCCAGATGGTGACCTGCGTTATGTTAGAGTACCAGACAAATGTATCCAGGAGATCTACCATCTTCACCTCGCCTATACGACTCTCCAACATATATTACTGATAATTCTGGTTTCAATGTTATCTCTGTTGAGTTCGTATTTTTATTAATGTTAACTCCGGTGAATGAACATAAACAAAAACACTACACTGACTCCTATGAGAATGGCTAGAGTGGGAATAACAGCACCCTGGCTACTGACAGGGAGGCTGGAGTGAGAATAACACCACCGTGTTTGACGCTTTTGAATGCAAATTAACAAATTATAAGTAATAATAATAAAAATAATATAATTAATATTTGCGACCACTGTCGGCCTCAGAGTTATCTCTGAGTTACCAGACCTTGCCACGTGGAGGCCAGTGGTTCGTCTTTAAGGTCCACCCCCCCTCGCCTTCCCCAGGTTCGTGTGTCCAGGAATCCATCCGTGGGCCCCCAGATGTCTCCCCTTCCTAACTTCTCTAAGGTCAGCCTCGCCTCCCCATCTCTGCCTTCCAGCCTCAGCCTTCCCCAGGTTCATGTATCCAGGAATCAATCCGTCCGCTGCCGGATGTTTCCCTTCCTCATTTACCGAAGGTCAGCCTCGCCAACCTGTATTCTTGCCGTCCCCAGGTTCATGTATCCAGGAATCCATCCGTTCGCTCCCAGATGTCTTCCCTTCCCCACTTACCCAAGGTCAGCGAGTTAGGTCAGTGCCTTCCCCGGATCAGTGTCTCCAGGAGTCCACTTGGTGTCACCTCAGGTGGACCCCTTTCCCCACTTCCCTAAAGTCAGCGGTATTCTTGCCTTCCCCAGATTCATATATCCAGGAATCCATCCGTCTACCGCCGAATGCCTTCCCTTCCCCATTTCCCCAAGGCCAGCCTCAACTGCATGTATTCATGCTTTCCCCAGGTTCATGTATCCAGGAATCCATCCGTTCGCTCCCAGATGTCTCCGCTTCCCCACTTACCCAAGGTCAGCCTCAACAACCTTCCCCAAGTTCATGTATCCAGAAATCCATCCGTTCACTCCCGGATGTCTCCCCTTCCCCATTTACCTAAGGTCAGCCGTGCCTTCCCCGGTTCAGAGTGTCCAGGAGTCCACTTGTGTCACCTCAGGTGGACTCAGTGCCCCACTTCCTCAGAGTCAGCGGTTGCCACCCCCAGTGACTTTGCTGGGTGGAAACTTGGTATTGTCTAGCTGGTCTACTGCCGAGACTGTCCAGGTAGGTGGAATTACTGGAGGGGACACACAGAAACTGCGTCCAGTAATTACACCCACCAAGACAGCCTGGAACCGTAGACCAGCTGGACGAGACGAAGCTCGCACACAGCTCGGCCACCAGGGAGAGGTTAATTAATTAAAATTTTGGAACTCCTTTTATGTTACACTATGAATTTATACTGAGTACAAGATTTTTTAAATTATTTAGCAGTTTAAAAGTATTTGTGAGCGACATTCTTTGTGAAACATGGAAGTATATAAAGATGGACGCTTTTGAGACACTAATGGAGGGGTGTGTGTCATATGTACGTGTTCTTGTGTCATGAAAACTAACAAATTTATAATAATCTCTGCTTCTGGTGTTTCGTAAATGAATTTGAAGGCCGCGTATTTGCATACAATGCGCCAACATGCATATGTATAATATATATATATATATATATATATATATATATATATATATATATATATATATATATATATATATATATATATATATATATGCAAAACAAACCACTCTGAAAGAATAGAGAAATTCCAAGCGCTTTCGTGACTACTCACATTATCAAGGAACTATGTAAACTATGTAACTTATAAAACAGTATATTTACAATAAAACAGTACAGTGACACATCAAACATTACAGATTCATATAAAACAGTAAATTGAGACATAAAACAGTACAGTAACACATGAATAAGTACAATAACAAATAAACACAGATTAATAACTAATAAAACAGAATAATAACAAAAATATATACCGTAAAACAGTAAATATAACACAGGAGAACAGTATAATACAAAAGAATTAAATAAAAATAACAATGTTGCAACATTTAAGTCCATAGTTCCTTGATAATGGAGTAGTCACGAAAGCGCTTGGAATTTCTCTATTCTTTCAGAGTGGTTGTTTTGCATATTTTGAAATCACCTGTTCACTGTGATCTTATTGCATATATATATATATATATATATATATATATATATATATATATATATATATATATATATAATATATTATGTGTGTGTGTGTGTGTGTGTGTGTGTGTGTGTGTGTGTGTGTGTGTGTGTGTGTGTGTGTGTGTGTGTGTGTGTGTGTGTGTGGTGTGTAGTTTTAACATAGTATGTTAATAAAGTTCTGGTGTACATGATAGCTTGCCTTGTATATATATTGCCTTCGTACAAAGTACAGTGACATCACACGTCTTTAACACCACAGGTGACATCACACAACATTATCTAAGACCCGTTTTTGGGGTAAATATTTACCATCTTTCTTGCATATTATAACTTAAACACTATAGTTATCAAAACTCTACTAACATCTCTCATATATGTTTTTCAAACCTATAAATGTACCCAAGTGCAGCTTTCCTTTATATAAGTGTTGTTAACTTATGTATTACAGTGTTTATACATGATACACAGATTACCTTCACTTTCTGAATTAACATTCTTCTTTGTTATCCATATTTCCTTTACCATCACTTCAATAATGATAATTCTGATATACACTTTACCTTGTCTGGTCAATAGTCTTATTACATTTTTATTACATTCTTTAAAGTTTTTTGTCCCTTTTCTTCTTTTATAAACATTATGAACAAAATCA
>NC_069490.1:19760938-19776745 GCF_026875155.1 Cherax quadricarinatus | reverse complement strand
GTTGTCATCAACCTCCAGCACTTCTCACGACAATCTTCCTCCTCATGATGCTGTATAGTATGAACTCATGTTTCCCTCCACATGAAGAGTAATTACTCAAACAATGGAAGACAACAGTGTGAAGAATGAGACACTTGTGCATCAAAATAAAGATTCCCAAATGTTTCACAAGTGTGCCTCACATTCTTCAACCTATCGGTTTTCTAAACCATTTACATCATAGACAACAGTGTAAACAAGAGTGAACGCCATGACACACGCTCGCATCATTTTAATGATTATGGGATGACACCTGTGCCCAGGCTCAGTTGACTGACGCCTTCACCCACTAGTACTTACTTATGTAGTGTGTTTAAAAAATATAGAATGTAGAATTGATGAGCGAAGTCTCCTGTGTCTCCTGGTGGTAGTTGTTGGTTACTTGTGTCTCCTCCGGGTACGTAGGAGACGCAAGTAACCAGTTGCTACCACCAGGAGACTTAGGTGACCAACTACCACCAGGATACACAGGTAATCAACAAGTACCACCAGAAGACACAAGTTATGAACAACTATCACCAGGAGACATACGTAACCAAAAACTACCACCAGGAGACACAGACTTATTACCGGTCATCAATTCTACATTCCATATGTTTTAAACACTCTAGGTAAGTAAGAACTAGTGTGTGAAGGCGTCAACCAACTGAGACTGAACACAGGTGTCATCCCACAATGATATCGCCTCATTTCACAAGGTGACAATGCAGTCGCGGAAAACCATAGGCCAATAGCCATAATTTCACACATTATCAAAATCTTTGAACGGATCCTAAGAAACAACACTGCCAGTCCCATAGAATCACAACTGTACAAACCAAGGCAGTCTGGGTTTAGGGCAGGTCGCTCCTGCCTTTCACACCTATTAGATCAACACACAGTCTTGGGTACACTGGAAGACAAGATAAATGCTGATGTAGTGTACACTAATTTTGCAAAAGCATTCGACAAGTACAATCTTGGTGTGATAGCACACAAGATGTGTGCAAAAGAAATAACTCGGAAATTGGGCAGATGGATTTTTTTTTAACAAACTCATAGCAGTAGTAAACAGTGAAGTCGAAGACTGGAACAGTGAAAAGCTGTTTCTCAGGGCACAGTACTCCCCCCAACTTCTGTTGCTCATTCGTATATCCGACATTGTTTGCTGATGACATCAGAATCTAGGAGTAGCGTCCGTCGAAGATACAGCGAATACAAATTACTCTGATATAAATATCATCTTCCAATGGGCCTTAGACAAAAAAAAATGATGTCCAAAGAGGACAAAGTTTCAGTTGCTTCTCTATGGAAGAATGGAAGAAGTAAAGACTAACAAAATCAAATAATTCAATAGAGCGAAAGTTCCATGTGGGAGACATCTCACATTCAAGGATCACAACAATGTTACCAATGTTGCCACAAGGAAAATGACAGGCTGGATAACAAACTTTCAAGACAAGACATGCTGAGCCAATGATGATACTCTTCAGGTCACTGGATCTCACCAGGCTGGAATACTACTGTATACTGACGGTCACCTTCAAGGCTGGAAAACGTAGAGAACTTTCACCGCCCGTATACGCTCAATCTATCATCTTAACTACTGGTATTCAACTGTATTACGTGAAACGTACGTGAGAAAGCTACATCATAATTTACACCTAGAAAAATCCTGGAGGGACTGGTTCCAAACCCGAACACCGAGGTCACTCCCAATCAAAACTAGAGACTCAGCAGACTGTGCAAGTACCTCTAATAAATAGAGAACTCGACGAATGTCAGAGATTGCTAACTTTTCAACACCTTTCCGTTGTGCAAAAAAAAAAAAAAAAAGAATTACCAACCAGTCTCAGCTTGTCTTAAAGAGATCAGATTAAGATTTTGCCTCCAAAGTAGCTAGTTCATTGTGCACCTCATGTCCAACCTGGGGAGGGTAGCACAAGAGCATATGGATACACAAAAAAGGGTTAATAGGAGTACATCTGGACTTATAAATTTGCTTATATTTCTGGTGTCTTATTTTCATTATAAGATTTCTTGATATATCACATTGGCTATTTTAGTATCTGTATTTCTCAGTAAGTGGACAATTAGGCACAGCGTTCAAGAAAGTGCCCACAGAGTTGATCACATGCATCGCATTTAGCTGCGTGTCTGCCAAGATGTCGGAAGTCCTTGTAAATGGTTGCTCTGGTGGTCCGTGCTTTAGTGCCCCGTGGTCTTGATCGCTATAGCTCTCGCTTCACACGGCGAGGGTCTGTATTGGATTCCCAGAGCGGGTAGAAACATTGGGCGTGTTTCTTTACACCGGTTGTCTATGTTCACCCATCAGTAAAATGGGTACCTAGGAGTTAGTCGATTGGTGTGGGTCGCATCCTGGGACAAGGACCTAATTTGCCCGAAATGCTCCGCATAACAAGGTACTTTCTATATAGTAGTATGTCATTGATGTCAGCTAGGCCTGTATACCTTGTATATATACTTGTAGTAAATGAAGATATTTATTTATCTATGGAGGTAGAAACTAAGAGCAGATGCAGCTTAGATCCCTCACTGTGTAAACCTTGATACATTACTACCACCAGTTAAGCGACAAATTTTTTCTTGAGGAGTTGCCTTTGCAAGTGATTTAACCCTTAAACTGTCCAAACGTAGATCTACGTTTTTTTCAACATTTGAAAGCATGTAAAAAAACAGATTTTTTTGTTTTTTAAATTTTAAAATGTGTAAAAAAAACTTTTGATCTGTTTTTTTTTGTTATATTTGAAAACATGTAAAAAAAACGTAGATCTACTTTTGGAGCACTACGCATGTGAAAATAGATCTGCTTGGACAGTTTAAGGGTTAATGAAGGGATTACTAGTGACGAGTTTCTTGGGAGAGGCTCGCAGGTACGTGATATTAAATGAACATATCTTCCACGGAGGGTTGAGATGCTCTTGTTATCTACACTGATACAGTTCGTACAAGTTATAAAACTTAAAATAATTGCATGTTTTCACTACCCATTTAGGTCTATGTTTATTTACTTCTAGACATTTTCAAGAGGAAAGTCAACAAGTTCCTCAAATAATTTTCCTGACCAGCCGGGCTATGGTGAAGATAAGATTTTCTTCGGATTTTTAACCCCGGAGGGTTAGCCACCCAAGAAAGTCAGTGCGTCATCGAGGACTGTAACTTATTTCCATTGGAGTCCTCAATCTTGTCCCCCAGGATGCGACCCACACCAGTCGACTAACACCCAGGTACCTATTTGCTTCTAGGTGAACAGGACAACAGGTGTAAGGAAACTTGTCGAAATGTTTCCACCCGCCGGGAATCGAACCTGGGTCCTCCGTGTGAAGTGGGAGCTTTAGCCACCAGGCCACGGGTACGCTGGTCTGCGTGCAGCTAACAGTACCAGCTTGACTAATGAGGCTTTGATCCACCAGGAGGCCTGGCCTGGGACTGAGTTGCGGGGTCGTTGACCCCTGAAAACATCCTTCAGGCCCCTTCCCGTTTCTCCCCGCCCAGCCCCAGTCCTGGAGCTAACTCACCCCCACCAACACACTAACCATACACATCCCCCTCTCCCTGTTCTCTCACTTCCACTCGCCCCTACGCTCCAGGGAACAAGAGGACGCGTGATGGGGCAAGCCAGGGTGATGGGGTGAGCCAGGGTGATGGGGTGAGCCAGGTTGGTGGTGTGGCCCAGGGTGATGGTGTGGACCAGGGTGATGGTGTGGACCAGGGTGATGGTGTGGACTGGGGTTGATGGTGTGGACCGGGGTGGTGGTGTGGACCGGGGTGGTGGTGTGGCCCAGGGTGATGGTGTGGACCAGGGTGATGGTGTGGACCGGGGTTGATGGTGTGGACCGGGGTTGATGGTGTGGACCGGGGTGGTGTGTGTGGACCGGGGTGGTGGTGTGGACCGGGGTTGATGGTGTGGACGGGGTGGTGGTGTGGACCGGGGGTTGATGGTGTGGACCGGGGTTGTGGTGTGGACCGGGGTGGTGGTGTGGACCGGGGTGGTGGTGTGGACCCGGGGTGGTGGTGTGGACCGGGGTGGTGGTGTGGACCGGGGTGATGGTGTGACCAGGGTGATGGTGTGGACCAGGGTGATGGTGCGACCAGGGTGATGGTGTAGGACCAGGGTGATGGTGTAGACCAGGGTGACGGTTGTAGACCAGGGTGATGGTGTAGACCGGGTGATGGTGTAGACCAGGGTGATGGTGTAGACCAGGGTGATGGGATTTAGTACTTCACTATAATAATAATAATAATAATATAATAATAACTAATAATAATAACCATATGTAATAGTGCTTCTGTTAACATTCACCCAGGATAATGGTACCCAGGTGATTTGTGGACTGTTGTGGGCAACATCGTGGGTAAGGTGAGACCAGGTAGTTTACACATTTTAACATTTTAATATATGTATAATAATTGTAATTATGTGTAACCGTACCTAAATAAACTGATCTCTGGGCAAGTCTCCTTACACCTGCAGCCCATGTTCACCTAGCAGTAACTAGGTACCTAGGTGTTAGTCGACATCTGTGGGTGTCACCCTGTGGGTCAGTAAGTAGCATCCTGGGGCGTGGTAACATCCTCGGACTTTGAAATTAACCTAGGTGAATTGTGTACTTGCCTGCATGTGTTTGCAGGAGTCGAGTCACGGCTCGTGGCAGCGGCTCGTATTCAACACCAGCTGACTTGACTGCTTTGTACCGCACTAGACACGAAGATACGCGAGCAATCCATCCACTCCCCCACCCTCAAGGAAGGTTCTTTGATGTTGGTGAGGGGCTCTGATTTAGGGAATTGGTACTGTGCTCAGTTCCACCGAATTAAGCCTGAATGCCTTCCACATCCCCCCCCCCGGCGCGTATAATCCTCCGGTTTAGCGCGTTCCCTGATTATAATAATAATCCCCCCCAGCCTTATCCTTATCCATTAGCCTCAGTTTTCATCCATAGCCAGTATCCACAGCCAATGTCTATATCCACTATCCTCAATTTCCACCCATAGTTACTATCTCGGCCTCTAGTCCGCTTCTCTCGGCAATTCATTAAGTGTGAAGCATCTAATAGGATGGGGTTGGGAGTGGTGGTAGTTGTGGGGTGGTGGTTGTGGGGTGTGGTACGGGGGTTGAGGGCAGGAGAGCGGCGGCATGGTCAGGTCCCCTGCGCCTACTGCTAAGGGACAGTAATTGAGCAGTAGCCCTGATGGGTCCCTAACGACTGAGAGAGGTCCTCGCTGCTGTTACGCAGCCACGCCGACACCAGCCCTCAGATTTCCTCCATTGACGCTGATGGCTGCCTTGCTGCGATTGTGTGCCAGTGGAGGAGGAAGGGGAGGAGGGGGAGGAGGAAGGGGAGGAGGGGGAGCCGGAGGGGAGGGGGACCAGGAGGAGTAAAGGAAGAGGAGAAAGAGGAAGAGGAGGGGTAAGAGGCAGCGGCGGCGACAGTGTTAATAGCAGCAGCAGCAGCAGCAGCAGCAGCAGCAGCAGCAGTGGCAGAAGCGCCGGCAGTGATTTACCTATGATCTGTTTCCTCAGTTTTCCAACGGGTACCAGAGCCACGTTAGAAACTGTGATGTTTGCAGTGTCTCGAGTCTAGTTCATCAACAACTCGAAAGATTGACAAGTGGTTCACTGAACAAAAGAGTCGTATCATAACTTCAGTACACAGACTTTGCAAAAGCATTTGACAAATGCGATCATGGCGTAATAACCCATAAAATACGTGCTAAAGGAATAACTGGGAAAGTGGGGAGATGGATCTTCAACTTCCTAACAAATCGAAACACAAAGAGTAGTGGTTCAACAGAGTTAAATCGGAGGCTGCCATAATGAAGAGCTCTGTTCCACAAGGCACAGTACTCGCCCCCATCTTATTCCTTATCCTCATATCAGACATAAACAGAGATATACACCACAGCACCGTATCATCCTTTGCGGATGATGCTAGGATCTGCATGAGGCTGTCATCTGCTGAGGACGCGGTTAACCTCCAAGAAGATATAAACAAAGTTTTCCAGTGGGCAACGGTAAACAATATGATGTTCAATGAGGACAAATTCCAACTACTCCGTTATGGAAAACTGGAGGAGATAATAACTAGAACAGAGTATACTACTGACTCCGGCCATACAATAGAGCGGAAAACTAATGTAAGGGACCTGGGAGTAGTAATGTCTGAGGATCTCACTTTCAAGGATCACAACAGTGCCACGATCGCACGTGCAAAGAAATGAATGGATGGATAATGAGAACTTTCAAACGAGAGATGCCAAGCCCATGATGATCCTTTTCAAATCACTTGTTCTCTCTAGGCTGGAATACTGCTGTACATTAACATCTCCATTCAAAGCAGGTGAAATCGCAGATCTAGAGAGTGTACAGAGATCTTTTACTGCACGTATAAGTTCTGTCAAGCACCTTAACTACTGGGAACGCTTGGAAGCACTTGACTTGTACTCGTTGGAACGCAGGAGGGAGAGATATATCATAATCTACACTTGGAAAATTTGGAAGGAATGGTCCCAAATCTGCACACAGAAATCACTCCCTACGAAAGTAAAAGACTGGGCAGGCGATGCAAAATGCCCCCAATTTAAAAAGTAGGGGCGCCACTGGTACACTAAGGGAAAACACCATAAGTGTCCGGGCCCAAAACTGTTTAACAGCCTCCCATCAAGCATTAGGGGAATTGCCAATATAAACCCCTGGCTCCCTTTCCCAAGAGAGCTGGACAGATACCTAAAGTCAGTGCCGGATCAGCCGGGCTGGGCTCGTACGTTGGATGCGTGCGGCCAGCAGTAACAGCCTAGTTGATCAGGCCCTGATCCATCGGGAGGCCTGGTCATGGACCGGGCCGCGGGGGACGTTGATCCCCGGAATAACCTCCAGTAACATCAGTCATCACCTTACTGTCGTCAGCGTATCTTCCATCCTCTTTACGGATGTGCTTCTTGCTTGACAGTTTGTGTAAGGGGACTTTTCTTGTTAAAAACCTACCACGGGGGGGCTTTGAACCGCGATTAGAGAATCCAAAACGCCAGACCGTCGCGTTTAGCCACTGACCAGCTAGCCACAATAAGATTCGTCAACTGGGTTTAATATTTCTACACCATAGGAAGGTTAGCACAGGCACCACGTGACCACAAAAGCAAGTTTTTACAGACGGGAAACTCCAGCTAGCGTGGCCGTGACGAACTCTAGCTGAAGTCCCATCACTGCCGTCAACATGACTCACGAAATCGTAATGACACGATTGCAAACAAACCATACCACGGGCGGATTTGAACCCGCGGTCAGAGAGTCTCAAAATTCCAGACCGTCGCGTTACCCACTGGACCAGCTAGCCACAAGATTCGTCCAACTGGTATATTTCTACACCATGGAAGATCAGCATAAGGCCCCACTGTGGTAGTGGTGGCTAGCTGGTCCAGTAGCTAACGCGACGGTCTGGAGTTTTGAGGACACTCTGACCGCGGGTTCAAATCCCGCCGTGGTATGGTTTGTTTGCAATCGTTCATTACGATTTCGTGAGTCGAGTGACTTTTCTTGTTATTTCTTTATAATTTCATTCATGTCTCTTAACCCCCCTGCTTTTTCACTGGTCTGTATATAACACAATCACTTTGTGCTCTATGTCAGTAGCAAAGCCAGGATTTCATTCTAGGGAGGAAGGAAAGGGCTTCAGCCAGGATTCGAATCGGGGAGAGGCTTAGAGATAAGATGCTGAAATGATCCAAGAAATCGTCTTTCGTAACATGCGACTCTCAGTATGTTTGTGAAATTACTTACAACGACCGTGTGTTTCTTGGTCAATGGTTTACACAATACAGTGAAAATTAGCTGTCAGTGAATAAAAAGTCAAAATGCTCTTACCTTCTCGCTTGCTTGACTTGATAATGGTCCAAGGTGGTTCGAAACGTCGTCAGAAGTGTCTCTTAAGTGCGTTTTTTGTTGTTGTGTGTACTGTGTAGAAAAAGTATTTATCCGTGAAGGGAGGGGGGGGGTTAGCTCTCATGGCAGCTCCCCCTCCCATCCCCACCCACTGTTATATGTTGTGGTTCGGACATGTAGAGAGAATGGAGCGAAACAGAATAACTTCAAGAGTGTATCAGTCTGTAGTGGAAGGAAGGCGGGGTAGGGGTCGGCCTAGGAAGGGTTGGAGGGAGGGGGTAAAGGAGGTTTTGTGTGCGAGGGGCTTGGACTTCCAGCAGGCATGCGTGAGCGTGTTTGATAGGAGTGAATGGAGACAAATGGTTTTTAATACTTGACGTGCTGTTGGAGTGTGAGCAAAGTAACATTTATGAAGGGATTCAGGGAAACCGGCAGGCCGGACTTGAGTCCTGGAGATGGGAAGTACAGTGCCTGCACTCTGAAGGAGGGGTGTTAATGTTGCATTTTTAAAAACGGGTTGTGTAAAGCACCCTTCTGGCAAGACAGTGATGGAGTGAATGATGGTGAAAGTTTTTCTTTTTCGGGCCACCCTGCCTTGGTGGGAATCGGCCAGTGTGATAATAAAAAAAAAAAAATTCTCTAACAAAAGTTTCTTTTTGTTCTACAGAGTCTGCTGCCTTTCAGGCGCTGTTATGCACCGTCTTCTATATGTGTGTGTACTCACCTAACAGTACTTACCTAATTGTGGTTGCAAGGGTAGATTAAACCGCTCCCAGCCCCGCCCCGTTACTGGTCGCTACTAGGTCACTTTTCCTGCTCCATGAGCTTTATCATACCTCTTCTTGAAGCTATGTATGGATCCTGCCTCCACTACATAACTTTCCAGACTGAAGAAATACTTCCTAACATTCCTGTGACTCATCTAAATCTTCAACTTCCAACTGTGGGCCCCTTGTTGCTGTGTCCTATCTCGGAACATCCTGTCTGTCCACCTTGTCGATTCTTTCAGTATTTTATATGTCGTTATCATATCCCCTTTACCTCTCCTGTCCTCCAGGTGTCGTCAGGTCGATTTCCTTAACTCTCCTCGTGGGACATGCCCCTAGCACCGGGACTCGTTTTCATTGCAAACCTCTGCATTTTCTCTAATTTCCTTACGTGCTCGGCCCGGTGTGGGTTCCAAACTGGTGCTGCATTCTCCAATATGGGACTGACGCACCAAAGGTATACAGGGTCCTGAACGATTCCTTACCGAGATGTCGGAATGCTATTCTTAGGTTTGCTAGGCCACCCATAAAGCTGCAGCAGTTATTTGGTTGATGTAGCCTAAGGAGATGTGCTCGGTATTATACTCACCCCAAGATCCTTTTCCTTGAGTGAAGTTTGTAGTCTCTGACCCGCTAGACTGTACTCTGTCTGCGGTCTTCTTTGCCCTTCCCTAGTCTTCATGACTTTGCACTAGGTGGGGTCGAACTCCAGGAGTACAGTTTCTGGACCACGTCTGCAGCCTGTCCAGACCCCTTTGTAGTTCTGCCAGATCCTCCGATTGAATTCTCATTAACCTCACATCGTCAGCAAAGAGGGACACTTCTGAGTCTATTCCTTCCGTCATGTCGTTCACAAATACCAGAAACAGCATAGGCCCTAGGACTGACCCCTGGGGAACCCCGCTGGTCACAGGCGCCCACTCTGACACCTCATGTGCGTGTGAGAGCATGTTACTCACCTAGCTACTCGCCTAGCTGTGGTTGCAGGGGTCGATTCACAGCTCCTGGCCCCGCCTCTTCACTGGCCGCTACTCGGTTACTTTTCCCTCTCCATGAGCTGCTTTATCATACCTCTTCTTAAAATTATGTATGGATCCTGCCTCCAATATACCACTACCCAGACTATTCCACTTCCTGACAACTCTGACTGAAGAAATATTTCCTAACATCCTGTGGTTCATCCGAGTCTTTAACTTCCAACTGTGACCCCTTGTTTCTGTGTCCCATCGTGTGTGTGTGTACTCACCTAATATGTACTTACCTAATTGTGGTTGCAGGGGTCGAGACTCAACTTCTGTGTGTGTGTGTGTGTGTGTGTGTGTGTGTGTGTGTGTGTGTGTGTGTGTGTGTGTGTGTGTGTGTGTGTGTGTGTGTGTGTGTGTGTGTGTGTGTATATTGCTGCCTGCCTGTCTGTGTCTCTGTCTTCAAGAAACCCAAGTGTCTCCCAATACGGCGCGTTGTCAAATCATGACTTGTCACTGTCAGCATCCGCTATCATACCCCGGTTAAGTGAACCTCATTATATAAACACTGTCACTATCTCAGAGTACACTAACATCATGTACACAAGTGGCAGACAATATGAAGGTGTATACACGAGGCATGTGTCTAACCCACGGGTCCGGGACACGTGGATTAGACACACATACAACACATGCTCAAGTATTACACGTGTCTAATTTATCAACTTGTCGGTTCTCTGAAACATTTATATATAGTCAGACCTGTGTATAATTTCAAGACATCCTAAGGCAGCACCAGTGACAGAAATAACCAATAAAAATAGTTTAAGACCAGAAGTGTGATCACACAAACTCTAGCTTGTCGCAAAAAATACAAGCTTACAGTGGTACATTATCCACCTGAGAGTCTTCGAGGTGAGGAAGTGTGACATATGCGAGCTGTAAGACATGTGTAGGTCATGTGACATGTTTTTGTCACGAAGAGGACTAGCAAAGCATGGTGGGCTCTGAGGTGAAGAGTCAGGTCAAGATGGCAGCCACAAGAACAGGTGGGAGGAAGTGACGCGTTCGCGTGCCGTCAATGTTCCGGTTCCTTGCGGCTTCACCCGCGTGCAACACCAGCGTGCAACCCTCATACCCCCGAGCATACCCGCATACCAACTTCCTCCCGCGTGCGGTAACCTTCCTCAGCCTGCAAGAGTGTGCACTTTTAACCCCTAATTAGTGGTGGTGGCGGGAGGTGCACGTGGGCCACCAGGTTATTACCAGACACACGTGGGCCACCGTGTCATTACCAGGAGGAGGAAACCGTAGCTGGTAGTTAGTTGTGTGTGATGGTTCCAGCAGCCTGGGTACCTGACATCCACCACCTGTTTACCACACGATGCAATACACAAAACCAACATGTGCAACATGGAGACTCAGTTGATAGACACATGTGCAACAGTTAGGTATCTTCATTCCGAAACATTTCGGAAAAAAGATACCTAACTATTGCACATGTGATTTATCAAGTTGTATATCATTATTATACTTGTAGATAAATGGTTCGGAGAACCGACAGGATAACGAAGTATACACTTCTGCAACAATCGGGTATCTTTATTGTGGAAACGTTTCGCCAACCAGCGACTTCCTCAGTCCAACAGAGAGAAAAATGGTTGAGAATCAGGAATTTGAGGTAATCAGTCCCTCAGACTGGAGTCGATGTGATCAGTCCATCAATAGACTCCAGGCTGAGGGACTGATTACCTCAGACTTATTCTGGTTTTCACTCTTCTCACTAATGGAATGAGGAAGGTCAGGAACCCACTCGTTGGCGAAACGTTTCCACAATGATTCCCAAATATTCACATAGTAGATCAGACAGGCTGTTATGATGACTTTGTAGACGTATGAGCCCCTGGTAGCAACAACCTTGCTGGACCATGTAGTCAGATACTGAGAGCTTGATCCACCAGGTGTGGTCTGGGACCAGGCCTCCAGGGGGCGTTGACCCCCCTGGAAACATCTTTCAGGTAGAAGTTGAGGAGCTGCTTGCTTCCCTTGTTGACCACCCTGTACTCTCTCACTAATATTCTCACTGTTTTGTCCGTGCAGGGGTCGAGTCTCAGCTCCCTCCGTCAACTCTAAGGCTACTCTTACAGGCATTTTTTTTTAATTTCTGGCATCTTGTATCTCACCATAACTACTCTTGAAGCTGTGTATATTATTGTCATAAAGAGTGATTTCACTATTTATGTATGGAACCAGTTTCTCCAGGACTTTCTAGGTGTATATTATTATGCACCTTTCTCGCCTACGTTCTAAGGAATACAGTTGAAGGAACTCCAAGCGTTCATAGCAGTTCAGACGTTTGACTGAATGTATACGAGCAGTGAAAGTTCTTTGTACGTTTTCCAGCTGATCAATCTCACCTGCCTTGAAGGTGGCCGTCAGTATACATAAGTATAATAGAAAGAACAAGTGACCTGAGTATCACCATTGGCTCAGAATCTCCTGTATTAAGAAAGCTTTAGTTATCCAACCTATCACTTTCCTTGCGGTAATAATGGCACGAGGGATGTGATCCTTGAATGCAAGATCTTTAAACATCATTACTCCCAAGTCTCGCACATACCACTTTCGCTCTATTAAATGATTTAATTTGTCGTGTACTCCGTTGCAGTCTTTATTTCCTCCATTCTTCCATAACGGAGCAGTTGAAACTTGTCCGCAGAGAATATTACACTTCTTCTTATGACCAGAGCTTTGGTAAGATGGGTAAGGAAGAAGGATGGGTAAGGATGGAAATATTGGGAAAGGGTGGGAGGGGGGGGGAGAGGTAGGATATAAAAGGTAAGTGGCCCAACCACTTTGGTGTAATTTAAAAAGTGTATGTGAAATGATAAGATATTCTTTAAGAGGTATAAGACAAACCCATCAGAGTCACATAGATATAACAGAATATAAGTACACGTCTCTGAATTGGTAGTAATTATACAAGTTGCAATTACTTTTTTTTTTTTTTTGCGATTGCACAACGGATATTTATGCGACAATAAAGGCAATAATTTTCTGGCCAGTTTATGGAATGACACAACAATGGCTTCTTACAGGTGGTGTCCATAAGTAGCATAATTTTTACATTAGATTGTTATATAAGATGTCTCCCTAATTGGGGGCGATGATTTTCTTAGAATACATAGAAGGGTTCTGGTGCTACCCAATCTTCTTCATCAGGGAGGTTGCTCAATATCATGGGTCGATGGTAATCATCTTTATGTATAAAACGACGGACCCTCTGTGGGAGAGTCATTCTTTGAGTCCTGTGAGGAGGAGTATTGATGCTATAATCCGTGGTATTTACCACTTGTATAGGATGTTCTCTATCTGGCATGTATAGTTCTTGCATTGTATATAGTTGTTTCTTTTTTAGGGTGTCGAGGCGTACATTTATGGCAGTAATATCTTGTTGTATGTGTAAATCTGCCATTTTAACTCTGTCTCTCCTCCTGGTATCGGTAATGAAGCGAAGAGCTCTATTCTGGACCCTTTGTAACCGTAGCATGTTGGTCTTTGTTGTTAATGACATTGGGACACAAGGGTATTCGAGTATTGGTCTTATTATCATTTTATACAGATGTTTTTTGACATGTTGAGGGGCTTGATTGAATCGAAAGAGACTGCTAAGACCGGCTTTGGCTATGTTGATCTTTTTAGTTACACGAGATGTTGAGTGGAGCAGCCTGTCTATTTCACATCCCAAAATCTTGTTAGGGTTTCTAATGGCTACAGGTGTACCTCTGATGGAGATACCCCCTTTATCTTCAATTGTTGATGCAAAACATCCTATCGTGCTAACAAGGACCTTGTCAGGATTAGTCGTAATTCTCCACTTCTTTTCCCAATTAGATGTTCGACGAAGTTCAATATTCATTTTTTCTATGACTCTCTCATACTTGTATTTTCCTGTTACCGGAGTTGAGACGACATGAATATCTGCAAACTGTGTCACAATTGTATCATTAAACTCTGGTTGAGGAAGGTCATTCACATAAATGTTGAACAGAATTGGACTTAGACAAGAACCTTGTGGGACACCAGCTGTCGGTATAAAAGGCTCTGCCGACCTGCCATGAAAGGTGGGAATGATTTTTCTTTGAGTTAAGAAATTATATATTACTCTGAGAAAAGTCCAGTTATGGTCAGGTAGGTCAATGAGCTTGTATATAAGGCCATCATGCCATAAGCTATCAAAAGCTTTATGAACATCTCTGGTGGCAATTAAGGCAAGATTGCCCTGCTGTTTTAGACTTGCTACAGTATCGAAAATAACAATTATTGCATGATTGGTACCTCTATGTGTTCTAAAGCCAAATTGTTTTTCAGTAAAAAAGTGATTAAACTCCATATAGTAGTTCAATCTGTTGGAAATGACTTTCTCAAGAACTTTTCCAGTGACTTCAAGTAAAGATATTGGTCTATAGTTCCCAGGTTGGTGGATGTCTTTATTGGGCTTACCAAGAAAGATCATCGTTGCAGTCTTAAAAACAACTGGAAAATGTCCTGAGGCCAAGATGGCATTAAAGATATTGACCAAAGACTGTTTACAATTTCTAGGTAGGTACTTTATTTGTTTCTTTGTTATTCCAGAACGTCCAGGGGCTCTATTTCTCATTCTTCCAATAACCTGACTCATCTCTAGTAATATAATAGGTCTAATAAGCGGGCAGGTATCTTCAAGAGTTGAAGTATCAATGGAAGGTAGTTGTAGATCATCCAAGTTCTCATCTCTCCATTCATTTACCAACTGATAATGATTATTGTTAAATTGACGACTGTTATTGTGGGAGAGAATTTTCTCCCATACATCACCCATCAAATTAGCCTGGTCCTGTGGATCATCAAGTTTAATTTCAACATCTCCATCATCCTCATCAGTGCAGGTATGAATTAGGTAGTTAGGAACCTTGTGCTTTGCCCCTAAAAGTTGTCGGATCTTACTCCAAAATTTTGCTGGTTCACGTTTATACTGATTAGCTTGAAGAACTAGCAATTTCCATAAGTCCCGTTTGTGATGACTAATCATGTTAATTAATTCTTGCCTTAATCGGTGCAGTGTAGCTAATGTTGGTTGTCGCGTTTGAAGATGCCTTCGACATTCTGCTTGATAATTTCTTAAATTGTCTCTAATTTCCCTAGTAGGTTTATATTGTTGGTATATCTTTGTGGAAGCTAATTGACAAGTTGCATTAGTAGCTTCAATTATTCGATTATGCAGGGACCGGATTGCATTATCAATAGCTATGGCTATTCCACATCTAATAATTCTGGAGAAAGAGAGCTATGCTCTCTCTCTCTCTCTAGAGAGGCCAGTGTCAATGTTAATCTCTATACAAATATCAATGGTACCTTCACGTGTTTAAATGCGATACTGAGGGGATCAAACGAGAGCCGAGAGCAGCAAGCTGCCGCACCAACACACTAGAAGCAACAAGATAGTTCTCTACATTACTGCCAAATACCGAAGGTTTTACTAAACTGAAGCATCTTGACATGTACTGACAAGATGAAGCAGACAGACAGGACTGGTACTTACCACTTTACTTCAGATCCAGCGACAAACACAACCTTACCTGAAATAAAACAAAGACTTAAATATCTTAGTATTATATATATATATTATATATATATTATATATATATTATATATATATATATTATATATATATATATATTATATATATATATATATGTCGTGCCGAATAAGTAAAACTTGCGATTTTGGCTTAAACAGCAACGCATTTCTTGCCGAAAAGGGGCAAGCAAAAATTTATGCATGTAATATTTTCACAAAAATCATTCTGAATCTAACGAAAAAAAATATATCTTTAAACGTATAAGAGAAAATTTTAGAAAGGACTTAATTTTAAATGAGTTCTTGCTAACTGACCAGTTTTACCTATTCGGCACGACATATATATAATCTGATAATCTGAGAGTGAAGAATAATTTAATGCCTTCTCGTTATTTCTCAAGGAATAGTAAAGTTTAAAAAGAGTAAATGTTGTCTTATTTACAGTAGTAACGTACCGTACTTACGGTCCTGACGTATAATTCAGGTGCGTCAAATTCACATGCACCTCATATATGGACCTGACATCATAATGCCAGACTGG
>NC_069490.1:19670365-19760438 GCF_026875155.1 Cherax quadricarinatus | reverse complement strand
TCCCCTATTGTAAGAAATCGGTCCTGCATAATCGAATAATGAAGCTATAATGAACTTGTCAATTAGCTTCCACAAAGATTCCCAAACATAAAAACCACTGGGGAAATTAGGGGAAAATTTAAGAAATTATCAAGCAGAATGTCGAAGGCATCTTAAAAAACGCGACAACCAACATTAGCTCACTGCACCGATTAAGGCAAGAATTAATTAACTGTTTAGTCATCCAAAGGGATTATGGAAATTGCAGTTCTTCAAGCTAATCTAAAAAAGTAAACCCAGAAAAATTTTTTGGAGAAAGACCCAAAACTTTAGGGGAAAAGCACAAGGTTTAAACTACCAATTTCATAGCACTGAGGGATGAGGGAGAGGTTGAAAATTAAACTTGATGATCCACAGGACCGGGCAATTTTGAGGGTGAGTAGGGGAAATTCTCTCCCACAAATTAAATGTCAATTTAACAATAACATTATCATTTGGTAAATAAGGGAGGTGAGAATTTGGATATCTACAACCACTACCTTCACCGATATTTCAACTTTAAAGTTACCCCCCCCCGCACAACCCATTACATTAATAGGATAAGTAGGTTATTGGAAGAAGAGAAAAGACCCCCGGACTTCTGGAATAACAATAAACAAAAAAAAGTACCTACCTAAAAAGTAAACATCTTGGAAAATATCTTTTTGCCATCGGCCTCGGGACATTTCCAGTTGTTTTTAAGACTGCTGGATGATCTTTCTGCTAAACCAAAAAAGACATCCCCCAAACCCGGGAACTATAGACCAATACTTTATTTGAAGTCTGGAAAAGTTTTTGAGAAAGCATTTTAAACGATTGAACTACTATAGGGAGTTTTAATCACTTTTTTACTAAAAAAACTTTTGGCTTTAGAACACAAGAGGTCCCAAACTGCAATAATTGTTTTTTTCGTACTTTGCAAGTCAAAAACAGCAGGGCAATTTGGCCTTAATTGCCCCGGGAATTTTCAAAAGTTTTTGAAGCTTATGGCTGAGGCCTTATTTAAAAGCTCATTGACCTCCTGCCATAACGGACTTCCAGAGTAAATTAATTTCTTAACTCAAAGAAAAATTTTTCCCCCTTTCAGGGGCAGGTCGGCAGAGCCTTTTTAACCGACAGCTGGTGCCCCCAAAAGGCGGGGCTAACCCCATTCTTTTAAACATTTATGTGAAGCCTTCCAACCAGAGTTTTAATGATAAAATTGTGCCGTTTGAGAAAATTATGCGCCAAACCCCCGGAAAGGGAAAATCGTAGAGAGAGTCATGAAAAATGAAATTGAATTTCGTCGAACATTTTTTAAAATGGGAAAAAGAAGTGGAGAATTACGACTAACCCGCAAGGTCCTTGTTAGCAGATAGGGATGTTTTGCATCAAAAATTTAAAAAGATAAGGGGGTATCTCATCGGGACCCGACCTTAAAAACCCCTAAAAAGATTTTGGGATGTGAAATAGACAGGCTGCTCCATCAACATCTCGTGTAACTAAAAAGCCTACCCAAAGCCGGTCTTGCTTCCTTCGATTCAATCAACCCCCTCAACTGTAAAAAAAACCTGTAAAAATGATAATAAACCAAAACTCAAAATTCCCCTTGTGCCCCAATGTATAACAACAAAGCCCAACAGTACGGTTACAAAGGGTCCGAAAAGGCTCTTCGCTTCTTCCCGATACCGGGAGGAGAGACAGAGTTAAAATGGCAGATTTACACATACAACAAGTATTACTGCCATAAATGTACGCCTCGACCCCCTAAAAAAAAAAACAACTCATACAATGCAAAACTTACATGCCAATAGAGAAATCCTATCAAGGGGTAAATCCCGGATTATGCTCAATACCCCTCCTACAGGCCCAAAAGAATGACTCCCCAGAGGGCCGTCTTTTTATACTAAGATGTTACCATCGACCCATTATGAGAACCCTCCGATGAGTTGGGGTAGCACCAAACCCTTTTTATTCAAGAAAATCATCGCCCCCCAATTAGGGAGACTTTTTAATAACAATCAAATGTAAAAATTATGCTACTTAGGACACCACCTGAAAGAAGCCATTGTTGTGTCTTCCATAAACGGCCAAAAAAATTTATTCCTTTATTGTCGCAAAAATTCCGTTTTGCATCGCAAAAAAAAAAAAAAGTATTGCAACTTGTTTAATACTACCAATTCAGAGAGTGTACTTTATTTTGTTAAATTTTTATGTGATCTGATGGGTTGTCTTTACCCCTAAAAAATACTTATCATTTCAACACTTTTTAAATTTAACCCAAGTGGTTGGGCCACTTTCCTTTTATACCTACCTCTCCCCCCCCCCCCCACCCCTTTTCCCCAAAATTCCATCCCTTTCCCCCCCTCCTTCTTCCTTACCATCTTACCCAAAGCTTGGTCAAAGAAGAAGTGTAATTTCTTGCGGACAAGTTTACTGCTCCCTTTGGAAGATGGAGGAAATAAAAACTGCAACGAGTACACGACAAATTAAATCATTTAAAAGGCGAAAGTGGTATGTGCGGATTTGGGAGTATGATGTTTAAAAAACTTGCATTTAAGGGTCACATCCCCGTGCCATTTTTACCGCAAGGAAAGTGATAGGTTGGATAACAAAACTTTCTTAATAAAGGGGATTTTGAGCCCAATGGTGATACCCCCGGTCATTGTTCTTTCTAGATATTTTTGTAACTGACGGCCCCCTTCAAGAGGTGAGATTGATCAGCTGGAAAACGTACAAAGAAATTTTAGCCGTTACATTCAGTCAAGCGTCTGAACTGCTATGAACGCTTGGATTTCCCTTAACTGTATTTTCCTTAGACGAGGGAGAAAGGGGCTAATAATTAACCCCAAAAGTCCTGGAGAAACTGGGGGGGGGGCCATACATAAATTTGTGAAAACCCTTTTTTACAAAATATACACAGCTTCAAGGTGTTATGGTGAGATACAAGATGCCAGAAATTAAAAAAAATGCCTGTAAGAGTAGCCTTAGAGTTTACGAGGGGCTGAACTCGACCCCCTGCACGGACAAAACATGAGAAATTAGTGAGAGAACAGGGTTTTCAACAAGGGAAGCAAGCCTCCAACTTCTCCTGAAGATGTTTCCAGGGGGGGCAACGCCCCCCGGAGGCCTGGTCCCAGCCACACCCGGTGGTTTTAAGCTTAGTATTGACACTGGCCAGCAAGGTTGTTTCTCCCGGGGCCCTACTCTACAAAGTCACATAACAGCCCCCCGTCTGATCACTTGTGAATATTTGGAATCATGTGGGGGCGTTTCGCCAACGAGTGGGTTCCCGACCCTTTCCCCATTCCTTTGGAGAGAGTGAAAACCAAATAAGTCTGAGGGAAAACAGTCCCCGCAGGAGTCATTGTGGATGATCCCCGCTCCAGTCGAGGACGATTACCTCAAAAATTTCCCGATTCTCAACCCTTTTTTCTCTGAGGAAATGGTTGGGATACCGAAAAATGTGAAAAAACATTTTGTACAGTCAGGAATTTTTAAAAGGAACGTTTCGCCACGAGTGGCTTCTTCAGTCCCCAATACAGAGAAAACTAAGAAACACACCTTTATGTGGGTGGGAGTCAGGGGATGTGAAGCGTGGGTAGAGGGGTAATAGTATAGTAAAAGTGTAATGGAACTAAAGGGGGTGGGTTAAGAGGGACCTGCTGCTCAAATAAAAACCATTCCCCGGGTGGGGGAATATCCTCTTTCTTAGTAAAATTTTTTAAAAAGTAACTACCGGATTTTTGCTTTATAGTGTTACTGACAAAATTAGTGCAGCTTCAATGCATTTTCCCGTCTTAAGTCGTCTTCTTTAATAACTATTTTAGCTTCATTGAATTTAAAGAGGTGCCCCACATCGTCTCTGTTGAACACATGCGTTTTTGGGGTCATCATTTCGCAAGCATTTTTGTGTTCTGCTATTCTAATGTCCAGAGTTCTGGCTTTTTTCCCCTACATATACTTTGTCACACCCCCCACAGGTATAGTGTAGATTCCTGCACTTGTGCCGGAATCATCTTGGGTTTTTGTATCAGGTTCCTAATAGTAGTTGAAGAGCTGGTAGATATTTTAGCCAGTTTTCTGTCAAACATTTTTGAAACATTAGTGGCAACGTTGCTGACCGGTAAAACGATGTAACTTGGAGGCTTTTCTTCAATTTGATAGGTGTTGGTCTTGCTGAGGATACGTGTTGCACGTTTCCTGCAGTCACGTATGAAGTGTAGGGGAAAGTGTAGTGAACTAAAAGAGTTGGTGATGTATGTACATTCTTCTTCGAGGAACTGCGGACTGGAAATTCTGTAGGCTCTCAGAAAGAAGCCAATAACTACCCCTCTTTTAGTTCTTGTGTCATGGTGAGAGAAGAAATGTAGAAGATCATTCTTGTAGGTAGGCTTCCGGTAGACTTAAGACGGAGAAAATGCATTGAAGCTGCACTAATTTCTGTCAGTAACACTATAAAGCAAAAATCCGGTAGTTACAGTATTTCAAAATTACTAAGCAAGAGGATATTACCCATCCTGGGAACTGGTGTTACTTGATGCCAGCAGGTCCCTCTCTAACCTCACCTCCTTAGTTCCATTACTACTACTACTACTATTACCACCTCTACCCACGCTTCACATCACCTGACTCCCACCACTATATATATGTGTTTTTTCTTAGTTTTCTCTGTATTAGGACTGAAGAAGCCACTCGTGGCGAAACGTTTCCTTTAATAAATGTCCTGAACTGTACATAAGTGTCTTTTTCCACATTTTTCTCTCTGTTGGACTGAGGAAGTCGCTGGTTGGCGAAACGTTTCCACAATAAAGATACCCGATTGTTGCAGAAGTGTATACTTCGTTATCCTGTCGGTTCTCCGAACCATTTATCTACAAGTATAATAATGATATACAACTTGATAAATCACATGTGCAATAGTTAGGTATCTTTTTTCCGAAATGTTTCGGAATGAACATACCTAACTGTTGCACATGTGTCTATCAACTGAGTCTCCATGTTGCACATGTTGGTTTTGTGTATTGCATCGTGTGGTAAACAGGTGGTGGATGTCAGGTACCCAGGCTGCTGGAACCATCACACACAACTAACTACCAGCTACGGTTTCCTCCTCCTGGTAATGACACGGTGGCCCACGTGTGTCTGGTAATAACCTGGTGGCCCACGTGCCCCTCCCGCCCCCACCACTAATTAGGGTTAAAAGTGCACACTCTTGCAGGCGAGGAAGGTTACCGCACGCGGGAGGGAAATTGGTATGCGGGTATGCTCGGGGGTATGAGGGTTGCACGCTGGTGTTGCACGCGGGTGAAGCCGCAAGGAACCGGAACATTGACGGCACGCGAACGCGTCACTTCCTCCCACCTGTTCTTGTGGCTGCCATCTTGACCTGACTCTTCACCTCAGAGGCCACCATGCTTTGCTAGTCCTCTTCGTGACAAAAACATGTCACATGACCTACACATGTCTTACAGCTCGCATATGTCACACTTCCTCACCTCGAGACTCTCAGGTGGATAATGTACCACTGTAAGCTTGTATTTTTTGCGACAAGCTAGAGTTTGTGTGATCACACTTCTGGTCTTAAACTATTTTTATTGGTTATTTCTGTCACTGGTGCTGCCTTAGGATGTCTTGAAATTATACACAGGTCTGACTATATATAAATGTTTCAGAGAACCGACAAGTTGATAAATTAGACACGTGTAATACTTGAGCATGTGTTGTATGTGTGTCTAATCACGTGTCCCGGACCCGTGGGTTAGACACATGCCTCGTGTATACACCTTCATATGTCTGCCACTTGTGTACATATGTTAGTGTACTCTGAGATAGTGACAGTGTTTATATAATGAGGTTCACTTAACCGGGGTATGATAGCGGATGCTGACAGTGACAAGTCATGATTTGACAACGCGCCGTATTGGGAGACACTTGGGTTTCTTGAAGACAGAGACACAGACAGGCAGGCAGGCATATACATACACACCACACACACACACACACACACACACACACACACACACACACACACACACACACACACACACACACACACACACACACACACACACACACACAGAAGTTGAGTCTCGACCCCTGCAACCACAATTAGGTAAGTACAATTAGGTGAGTACACACACACACGATGGGACACAGAAACAAGGGGTCACAGTTGGAAGTTAAAGACTCGGATGAACCACAGGGATGTTAGGAAATATTTCTTCAGTCAGAGTTGTCAGGAAGTGGAATAGTCTGGGTAGTGGTATATTGGAGGCAGGATCCATACATAATTTTAAGAAGAGGTATGATAAAGCAGCTCATGGAGAGGGAAAAGTAACCGAGTAGCGGCCAGTGAAGAGGCGGGGCCAGGAGCTGTGAATCGACCCCTGCAACCACAGCTAGGTGAGTAACATGCTCTCACACGCACATGAGGTGTCAGAGTGGGCGCCTGTGACCAGCGGGGTTCCCCAGGGGTCAGTCCTAGGGCCTATGCTGTTTCTGGTATTTGTGAACGACATGACGGAAGGAATAGACTCAGAAGTGTCCCTCTTTGCTGACGATGTGAGGTTAATGAGAATTCAATCGGAGGATCTGGCAGAACTACAAAGGGGTCTGGACAGGCTGCAGACGTGGTCCAGAAACTGACTCCTGGAGTTCGACCCCACCTAGTGCAAAGTCATGAAGACTAGGGAAGGGCAAAGAAGACCGCAGACAGAGTACAGTCTAGCGGGTCAGAGACTACAAACTTCACTCAAGGAAAAGGATCTTGGGGTGAGTATAATACCGAGCACATCTCCTTAGGCGTACATCAACCAAATAACTGCTGCAGCATATGGGTGCCTAGCAAACCTAAGAATAGCATTCCGACATCTCGGTAAGGAATCGTTCAGGACCCTGTATACCGTGTGCGTCAGTCCCATATTGGAGAATGCAGCACCAGTTTGGAACCCACACCTGGCCGAGCACGTAAGGAAATTAGAGAAAATGCAGAGGTTTGCAATGACACGAGTCCCGGTGCTAGGGGCATGTCCCACGAGGAGAGGTTAAGGGAAATCGACCTGACGACACTGGAGGACAGGAGAGGTAAAGGGGATATGATAACGACATATAAAATACTGAGAAGAATCGACAAGGTGGACAGACAGGATGTTCCGGAGATAGGACACAGCAACAAGGGGTCACAGTTGGAAGTTGAAGATTTAGATGAGTCACAGGAATGTTAGGAAGTATTTCTTCAGTCTGGAAAGTTATGTAGTGGAGGCAGGATCCATACATAGCTTCAAGAAGAGGTATGATAAAGCTCATGGAGCAGGAAAAGTGACCTAGTAGCGACCAGTAACGGGGCGGGGCTGGGAGCGGTTAATCTACCCTTGCAACCACAATTAGGTAAGTACTGTTAGGTGAGTACACACACATATAGAAGACGGTGCATAACAGCGCCTGAAAGGCAGCAGACTCTGTAGAACAAAAAGAAACTTTTGTTAGAGAAATATACAACATATAACAGTGGGTGGGGATGGGAGGGGGAGCTGCCATGAGAGCTAACCCCCCCCCCCTCCCTTCACGGATAAATACTTTTTCTACACAGTACACACAACAACAAAAAACGCACTTAAGAGACACTTCTGACGACGTTTCGAACCACCTTGGACCATTATCAAGTCAAGCAAGCGAGAAGGTAAGAGCATTTTGACTTTTTATTCACTGACAGCTAATTTTCACTGTATTGTGTAAACCATTGACCAACAAACACACGGTCGTGTAAGTAATTTCACAAACATACTGAGAGTCGCATGTTACGAAAGACGATTTCTTGGATCATTTCAGCATCTTATCTCTAAGCCTCTCCCAGATTCGAATCCTGGCTGAAGCCCTCCTTCCTCCCTAGAATGAAATCCTGGCTTTGCTACTGACATAGAGCACAAAGTGATTGTGTTATATATAGACCAGTGAAAAAGCAGGGGAGTTAAGAGACATGAATGAAATTATAAGAAATAACAAGAACGTCACTCGACTCACGAAATCGTAATGACACGATTGCAAACAAACCATACCACGGGCGGGATTTGAACCCGCGGTCAGAGTGTCTCAAAACTCCAGACCGTCGCGTTAGCTACTGGACCAGCTAGCCACCACTAGCCACAGTGGTGCCTATGCTGATCTTCCTATGGTGTAGAAATATACCTAGTTGGACGAATCTTGTGGCTAGCTGGTCCAGTGGGTAACGCGACGGTCTGGAATTTTGAGACTCTCTGACCGCGGGTTCAAATCCCGCCCGTGGTATGGTTTGTTTGCAATCGTGTCATTACGATTTCGTGAGTCATGTTGATGGCAGTGATGGGACTTCAGCTAGAGTTCGTCACGGCCACGCTAGCTGGAGATTCGTCTGTAAAAACTTGCATTTGTGGTCACAGTGGTGCCTGTGCTAACCTTCCTATGGTGTAGAAATATACCTAGTTGGACGAATCTTATTGTGGCTAGCTGGTCCAGTGGCTAACGCGACGGTCTGGCGTTTTGAGATTCTCTAATCGCGGGTTCAAAGCCCGCCCGTGGTATGGTTTTTAACAAGAACGTCTCTTACACAAACTGTCAAGCAAGAAGCACATCCAGTAAAGAGGATGGAAGATACACTGACGACAGTAAGGTGATGACTGATGTTACCTGGAGGTTATTCCGGGGATCAACGTCCCCGCGGCCCGGTCCATGACCAGGCCTCCCGATGGATCAGGGCCTGATCAACTAGGCTGTTACTGCTGGCCGCACGCAGTCCAACGTACGAGCCACAGCCCGGCTGATCCGGCACTGACTTTAGGTATCTGTCCAGCTCTCTTGAAGGCAGCCAGGGGTTTATTGGCAATTCCCCTAATGCTTGATGGGAGGCTGTTAAACAGTTTTGGGCCCCGGACACTTATGGTGTTTTCCCTTAGTGTACCAGTGGCGCCCCTACTTTTTATTGGGGGCATTTTGCATCGCCTGCCCATCTTTTACTTTCGTGGGGAGTGATTTCTGTGTGCAGATTTGGGACCATATCCTTCCAAGATTTTCCAAGTGTAGATTATGATATATCTCTCCCTCCTGCGTTCCAACGAGTACAAGTCAAGTGCTTCCAAGCGTTCCCAGTAGTTAAGGTGCTTGACAGAACTTATACGTGCAGTAAAAGATCTCTGTACACTCTCTAGATCTGCGATTTCACCTGCTTTGAATGGAGATGTTAATGTACAGCAGTATTCCAGCCTAGAGAGAACAAGTGATTTGAAAAGGATCATCATGGGCTGGCATCTCTCGTTTTGAAAGTTCTCATTATCCATCCTATCATTTTCTTTGCACGTGCGATCGTGGCACTGTTGTGATCCTTGAAAGTGAGATCCTCAGACATTACTACTCCCAGGTCCCTTACATTAGTTTTCCGCTCTATTGTATGGCCGGAGTCAGTAGTATACTCTGTTCTAGTTATTATCTCCTCCAGTTTTCCATAACGGAGTAGTTGGAATTTGTCCTCATTGAACATCATATTGTTTACCGTTGCCCACTGGAAAACTTTGTTTATATCTTCTTGGAGGTTAACCGCGTCCTCAGCAGATGACAGCCTCATGCAGATCCTAGCATCATCCGCAAAGGATGATACGGTGCTGTGGTGAAATATCTCTGTTTATGTCTGATATGAGGATAAGGAATAAGATGGGGGCGAGTACTGTGCCTTGTGGAACAGAGCTCTTCATTATGGCAGCCTCCGATTTAACTCTGTTGACCACTACTCTTTGTGTTCGATTTGTTAGGAAGTTGAAGATCCATCTCCCCACTTTCCCAGTTATTCCTTTAGCACGTATTTTATGGGTTATTACGCCATGATCGCATTTGTCAAATGCTTTTGCAAAGTCTGTGTACTGAAGTTATGATACGACTCTTTTGTTCAGTGAACCACTTGTCAATCTTTCGAGTTGTTGATGAACTAGACTCGAGACACTGCAAACATCACAGTTTCTAACGTGGCTCTGGTACCCGTTGGAAAACTGAGGAAACAGATCATAGGTAAATCACTGCCGGCGCTTCTGCCACTGCTGCTGCTGCTGCTGCTGCTGCTGCTGCTGCTGCTATTAACACTGTCGCCGCCGCTGCCTCTTACCCCTCCTCTTCCTCTTTCTCCTCTTCCTTTACTCCTCCTGGTCCCCCTCCCCTCCGGCTCCCCCTCCTCCCCTTCCTCCTCCCCCTCCTCCCCTTCCTCCTCCACTGGCACACAATCGCAGCAAGGCAGCCATCAGCGTCAATGGAGGAAATCTGAGGGCTGGTGTCGGCGTGGCTGCGGTAACGAGCAGCGAGGACCTCTCTCAGTCGTTAGGGACCCATTCAGGGCTACTGCTCAATTACTGTCCCTTGAGCAGTAGGCGTCAGGGGACCTGACCATGCCGCCGCTCTCCTGCCCTCAACCCCCGTACCACCACCCCACAACCACCACCCCACAACTACCACCACTCCCAACCCCATCCTATTAGATGCTTCACACTTAATGAATTGCCGAGAGAAGCCGGGATAGAGGCCGAGGATAGTAACTATGGGTGGAAATTGAGGATAGTGGATATAGACATTGGCTGTGGATACTGGCTATGGATGAAAACTGAGGGCTAATGGATAAGGATAAAGGCTGGAGGGGGGATTATTATTATAATCAAGGGGAAGCGCTAAACCCGGAGGATTATACAGCGCCTGGGGGGGGATGTGGAAGGCATTCAGGCTTAATTCGGGGAACTGGAGCACAGATCCAATTCCCTAAATCAAGAGCCCCTCACCAACATCAAAGAACCTTCCTTGAGGGGTGGGGGGAGTGGATGGATGTGCTCGCGTATCTTCGTGTCTTAGTGCGGTACAAAGCAGTCAAGTCAGCTGGTGTTGAATACGAGCCGCTGCCACGAGCCGTGACTCGACTCCTGCAAACACATGCAGGCAAGTACAGAATTCACCTAGGTTAATTTCAAAGTCCGAGGATGTTACCACGCCCCAGGATGCTACTACGCCACAGGGTGACACCCACAAGAGTCGACTAACACCTAGGTACCTAGTTACTGCTAGGTGAACATGGGCTGCAGGTGTAAGGAGACTTGCCCAGAGATCAGTTTATTTAGGTACGGTTACACATAATTACAATTATTATACATATATTAAAATGTGTAAAATGTGTAAATTACCTGGTCTCACCTTACCCACGATGTTGCCCACAACAGTCCACTAACACCTGGGTATCCAATTTATCCTGGGTGAATGTTAACAGAAGCACTATTATTATTATTATTATTATTATTATTATTATATTATTATTATTATTATTATAGTGAAGTACTAAATCCCATCACCCTGGTCTACACCATCACCCTGGTCTACACCATCACCCTGGTCTACACCATCACCCTGGTCTACACCGTCACCCTGGTCTACACCATCACCCTGGTCTACACCATCACCCTGGTCTGCACCATCACCCTGGTCTACACCATCACCCTGGTCTACACCATCACCCCGGTCCACACCACCACCCCGGTCCACACCACCACCCCGGTCCACACCACCACCCCGGTCCACACCACCACCCCGGTCCACACCACCACCCCGGTCCACACCATCAACCCCGGTCCACACCACCACCCCGGTCCACACCATCAACCCCGGTCCACACCACCACCCCGGTCCACACCACCACCCCGGTCCACACCATCAACCCCGGTCCACACCATCACACCCGGTCCACACCATCACCCTGGTCCACACCATCACCCTGGGCCACACCACCACCCCGGTCCACACCACCACCCCGGTCCACACCATCAACCCCAGTCCACACCATCACCCTGGTCCACACCATCACCCTGGTCCACACCATCACCCTGGGCCACACCACCAACCTGGCTCACCCCATCACCCTGGCTCACCCCATCACCCTGGCTTGCCCCATCACGCGTCCTCTTGTTCCCTGGAGCGTAGGGGCGAGTGGAAGTGAGAGAACAGGGAGAGGGGGATGTGTATGGTTAGTGTGTTGGTGGGGGTGAGTTAGCTCCAGGACTGGGGCTGGGCGGGGAGAAACGGGAAGGGGCCTGAAGGATGTTTTCAGGGGTCAACGACCCCGCAACTCAGTCCCAGGCCAGGCCTCCTGGTGGATCAAAGCCTCATTAGTCAAGCTGGTACTGTTAGCTGCACGCAGACCAGCGTACCTGGCCTGGTGGCTAAGCTCCCACTTCACACGAGGACCCAGGTTCGATTCCCGGCGGGTGGAAACATTTCGACAAGTTTCCTTACACCTGTTGTCCTGTTCACCTAGAAGCAAATAGGTACCTGGGTGTTAGTCGACTGGTGTGGGTCGCATCCTGGGGACAAGATTGAGGACTCCAATGGAAATAAGTTACAGTCCTCGATGACGCACTGACTTTCTTGGGTGGCTAACCCTCCGGGTTAAAAATCCGAAGAAAATCTTATCTTCACCATAGCCCGGCTGGTCAGGAAAATTATTTGAGGAACTTGTTGACTTTCCTCTTGAAAATGTCTAGAAGTAAATAAACATAGACCTAAATGGGTAGTGAAAACATGCAATTATTTTAAGTTTTATAACTTGTACGAACTGTATCAGTGTAGATAACAAGAGCATTTCAACCCTCCGTGGAAGATATGTTCATTTAATATCACGTACCTGCGAGCCTCTCCCAAGAAACTCGTCACTAGTAATCCCTTCATTAACCCTTAAACTGTCCAAGCAGATCTATGTTCACATGTGTAGTGCTCCAAAAGTAGATCTACGTTTTTTTTACATGTTTTCAAATATAACAAAAAAAAAACAGATCAAAAGTTTTTTTTACACATTTTAAAATTTAAAAAACAAAACAAAAATCTGTTTTTTTACATGCTTTCAAATGTTGAAAAAAACGTAGATCTACGTTTGGACAGTTTAAGGGTTAAATCACTTGCAAAGGCAACTCCTCAAGAAAAAATTTGTCGCTTAACTGGTGGTAGTAATGTATCAAGGTTTACACAGTGAGGGATCTAAGCTGCATCTGATCTTAGTTTCTACCTCCATAGATAAATAAATATCTTCATTTACTACAAGTATATATACAAGGTATACAGGCCTAGCTGACATCAATGACATACTACTATATAGAAAGTACCTTGTTATGCGGAGCATTTCGGGCAAATTAGGTCCTTGTCCCAGGATGCGACCCACACCAATCGACTAACTCCTAGGTACCCATTTTACTGATGGGTGAACATAGACAACCGGTGTAAAGAAACACGCCCAATGTTTCTACCCGCTCTGGGAATCCAATACAGACCCTCGCCGTGTGAAGCGAGAGCTATAGCGATCAGACCACGGGGGACTAAAGCACGGACCACCAGAGCAACCATTTACAAGGACTTCCGACATCTTGGCAGACACGCAGCTAAATGCGATGCATGTGATCAACTCTGTGGGCACTTTCTTGAACGCTGTGTGCCTAATTGTCCACTTACTGAGAAATACAGATACTAAAATAGCCAATGTGATATATCAAGAAATCTTATTAATGAAAATAAGACACCAGAAATATTAAGCAAATTTATAAGTCCAGATGTACTCCTATTAACCCTTTTGTGTATCCATATGCTCTTGTGCTACCCTCCCCAGGTTGGACATGAGGTGCACAATGAACTAGCTACTTTGGAGGCAAAATCTTAATCTGATCTCTTTAAGACAAGCTGAGACTGGTTGGTAATTCTTTTTTTTTTTTTTTTTTGCACAACGGAAAGGTGTTGAAAAGTTAGCAATCTCTGACATTCGTCGAGTTCTCTATTTATTAGAGGTACTTGCACAGTCTGCTGAGTCTCTAGTTTTGATTGGGAGTGACCTCGGTGTTCGGGTTTGGAACCAGTCCCTCCAGGATTTTTCTAGGTGTAAATTATGATGTAGCTTTCTCACGTACGTTTCACGTAATACAGTTGAATACCAGTAGTTAAGATGATAGATTGAGCGTATACGGGCGGTGAAAGTTCTCTACGTTTTCCAGCCTTGAAGGTGACCGTCAGTATACAGTAGTATTCCAGCCTGGTGAGATCCAGTGACCTGAAGAGTATCATCATTGGCTCAGCATGTCTTGTCTTGAAAGTTTGTTATCCAGCCTGTCATTTTCCTTGTGGCAACATTGGTAACATTGTTGTGATCCTTGAATGTGAGATGTCTCCCACATGGAACTTTCGCTCTATTGAATTATTTGATTTTGTTAGTCTTTACTTCTTCCATTCTTGCCATAGAGAACAACTGAAACTTTGTCCTCTTTGGACAGCATTTTTTTTTGTCTAAGGCCCATTGGAAGATGATATTATATCAGAGTAATTTGTATTCGCTGTATCTTCGACGGACGCTACTCCTAGATTCTGATGTCATCAGCAAACAATGTCGGATATACGAATGAGCAACAGAAGTTGGGGAGTACTGTGCCCTGAGAAACAGCTTTTCACTGTTCCAGTCTTTCGACTTCACTGTTACTACTGCTATGAGTTGTAAAAAAAAAATCCATCTGCCCAATTTCCGAGTTATTTCTTTTGCACACATCTTGTGTGCATCACACCAAGATTGTACTTGTCGAATGCTTTTGCAAATTAGTGTACACTACATCAGCATTTATCTGTCTTCCAGTGTACCCAAGACTGTGTGTTGATCTAATAGGTGTGAAAGTGCAGGAGCGACCTGCCCTAAACCCAGACTGCCTTGGTTTGTACAGTTGTGATTCTATGGGACTGGCAGTGTTGTTTCTTAGGATCCGGTAAAGATTTTGATAATGTGTGAAATTATGGCTATTGGCCTATGGTTTCCGCGACTGCATTGTCACCATTGTGAATGAGGCGATATCATTGTGGATGACACCTGTGTTCAGTCTCAGTTGGTTGACGCCTTCACACACTAGTTCTTACTTACCTAGAGTGTTTAAAACATATGGAATGTAGAATTGATGACCGGTAATAAGTCTGTGTCTCCTGGTGGTAGTTTTGGTTACGTATGTCTCCTGGTGATAGTTGTTCATAACTTGTGTCTTCTGGTGGACTTGTTGATTACCTGTGTATCCTGGTGGTAGTTGGTCACCTAAGTCTCCTGGTGGTAGCAACTGGTTACTTGCGTCTCCTACGTACCCGGAGGAGACACAAGTAACCAACAACAACCACCAGGAGACACAGGAGACTTCGCTCATCAATTCTACATTCTATATTTTTTAAACACACTACATAAGTAAGTACTAGTGGTGAAGGCGTCAGTCAACTGAGCCTGGGCACAGGTGTCATCCCATAATCATTAAAATGATGCGAGCGTGTGTCATGGCGTTCACTCTTGTTTACACTGTTGTCTATGATGTAAATGGTTTAGAAAACCGATAGGTTGAAGAATGTGAGGCACACTTGTGAAACATTTGGGAATCTTTATTTTGATGCACAAGTGTCTCATTCTTCACACTGTTGTCTTCCATTGTTTGAGTAATTACTCTTCATGTGGAGGGAAACATGAGTTCATACTATACAGCATCATGAGGAGGAAGATTGTCGTGAGAAGTGCTGGAGGTTGATGACAACATAGTGTTGTAAACAGGGCGATGGTTACTCCACTGTTCACTTTTTGTCACAGTAACGTAACTGTATCTCCATCTTTTGGCTTGTTTATGACTTGGGAAGCCTTAATGTAAGTTGTATTACGTCTCCTCTTTACGAGATCTATTACCAACGTTTATCTGACTTAATACGCCGGCGCATTACGGTAGTCTCTTATTTTTTATTCCTCGCAGCAATGTTTTGTGCTAATTATTTACCAGTAAGTCTAGTTAAATCGGTTTTAATTATTGGAACCTCCAGTTAACTTCCGTTCCGTGGACTAACCTAGAGATACGTTTCTCATTTTAGATAAGTTCAGTTTCCCTCAGTATCCTCTGCTGAGGTCGAAACACAGGCGGGTTTAGTACTTTAATAATAATAACTATTTGTCTTGAATCTTCTTTAGCACTCAGTGTAGGAACCACAATAAGATGGGAAAATTTGATCTGACTGCAGTGAATTTTTTCACACTTTTATATCAGAATTAGTGCTGCAATTGAATTTTATGCTAAAAGTAAACTAAATTATGCTATTTTTGTGAAGTACTTTGTCAATACATATTTTAACTAAAAAAAAATTGGAGTTTTTCAAGAAATGCTTGAAAAAAGCCTTGAATTTGCCGATTAATAAGTAGCGTATTCATCGCCAGATGTATCTCCACGACAGAGTTGTCTTCTGTTTTAGTTAATTCCAGCTTTCTAAAGTGGCTTTAGCTCTTAGTCCCCCAAGAGGGCCAAGAATTGTTGGTCAGTATCCGCAAAAGGTCCAGGAGCTGTCAAGTAACAGCTAAAATGGGAGGTCAGTCGGATAAGAGATTTCAATAAGGCAAATGAGTGGATCAAGAGCCTGGGAGTGGACCACTGACATGTGCATTTCCCTCTAAATAAGGCAGTGTAGGAATATTTAATACTTCAGTAAAGCTTGTAGCAAAGGAAGTCATACGTCATGTCCCTGTACAAGTTTTCATTGCTATATGTTACCAGAGTAGTTTGTGTTGTGGTTTAGTCGTGCTGCTGAGAACACTCACCACAAAGCTGACTACACTGATGAAATTCACGATGGTCACTACCAAAGGTCAAGATATATGCCGGCAAAGCCATAATTTATTTGGTTTAAAAGAAACCCAATTAAGATCAAAATGTATGGAGAGAGTAATTAGGTAGTATATTATTAAAAACAGTATAAAGTTATGCCGAGAGTGAGGCTATGGTTTTAGGAGAGGATTATTTTTTCAGTAAAAGTATGACTTAGAGACGTGTTATATTAACATAGTTGTTTAATATATTTATTGATTGGGGATTGTAAAAGAAGTGAATGTTACGGTGAGGAGTTAGATTAAGAATCTGATACCAAGTAGTTGTCACAGTTGCTCTTTGCTGTCTTGTAAGCAATGTCCTTTTTGAGTTTTCTTTTCATAACTTAGCATTTGGAACTTGTCACCACTGAAAGACTTTCCTGCAGTTTTTCTGTGTCTTCTACATAGGTGATTTTATTTATTTTGGCGTATTTTCTTTAATTATAAAGAATCCCAGTCTTCTGAGGGTTTTTTTTTTCCGTCTGGGCGTGACAGGACGCCTACAATGCAGACATGGTCTACACAGGGCTTCTTAATCGGGGGTATCCATACCCCCGTGGGGGTATGATATCCAAATAATGGGGGTATGGGACTCGATCTCTGAACAGTTTTTAAAACAAACGTTGGTAGATTAGAATAAACTATCATGTTGTTGCTGGCAATCGCATATAAAGTCAATCCAAGTTGTTGACATCTTTTGAATATCAAAATGGTATATAATACCGACAGGTTGGTAAGTAAGACACATGTGCAACGGTTTGGCATCTTTATTCTGAGATTAAGACACATGTGCAACATCTGGGTATCTTTATTGTAGACGTTTCGCCATCCAGTGGCTTTATCAATACAAATTCTAGGACATAACTTGAAGACAGTAGAACTATGTACAGAAGATGAGGTAATCAGTCCCTCAACCTAGGAGTAGGTGCGAAGAGCACCATAGTCGTGGAGATTCTGAAGCAGAAGAAAGGAGCCTGGCGCTTATATAGTAACGTCAGGTGTAGCAGACGAGGGCAAATTCACTGGTAGGCGGGATTCCCCAGTGGAAGTAGGTCCTTCCCAAAGAGATGGGTTAGTTGTAGTAGTAGTTGTCGTAGTCGTGAAGGTTATGTACATGTCTTCGCACCTACTCCTAGGTTGAGGGACTGATTACCTCATCTTCTGTACATAGTTCTACTGTCTTCAAGTTATGTCCTAGAATTTGTATTGATAAAGCCACTGGATGGCGAAACGTCTACAATAAAGATACCCAGATGTTGAACATCAAAATGGTATACAATACCGACAGGTTGTTAGGTAAGACACATATGCAACAGTTAGACAACTTTATTCCGAAACGTTTCGCCTACACAGTAGGCTTCTTCAGTCGAATACAGAAAGTAGGCAGGAACAGTAGAGATGTGAAGACGATGTAATCAGTCCATCACCCTTGAAGTCGTAGAATTTGAGGTTGTCATCCCTCGGCCTGGAGAAGTTCAGTTCCATAGTCAGGAACTATCTGAAGATCAAGCGACAGTGCGGAGACTTAAATACTGTCGGAAGGAGAGGTGCATAGTAGTAGTAGTAGTAGTAGTAGTAGTAGTAGTAGTAGTAGTAGTGAGAATGTAGCCACTGAGAGGTCATGTCCCTCTCAGATCCAACACTTCTCACTTCACATGACCTCTCAGTGGCTACATTCTCACTACTACTACTACTACTACTACTACTACTACTCTGCACCTCTCCTTCCGACAGTATTTAAGTCTCCGCACTGTCGCTTGATCTTCAGATAGTTCCTGACTATGGAACTGAACTTCTCCAGGCCGAGGGACTGACAACCTCAAATCTGCGTCTTCAAGGGTGATGGACTGATTACATCGTCTTCATATCTCTGCTGCTGTCACTTTTCTGTACTCGACTGAAGAAGCCTACTGTGTAGGCTAAACGTTTCGGAATAAAAATACCTAACTCTTGCACTTGTCTTACCAACATCTTTGGAAGTGATACTGGTACCTAATAGGACTGGTGGTGATGATTTCCACAGTCTGGTGAAGGTGGTATGGGTACATACTGTGCGGTCTACAGGGGATCTGTAATCGTAAAAAGGTTAACTGCCTCTGGTCTACACGAGCGTGGCCAAAGCACAGTTTAGGAAGGCGAGGCCTCGGTTTTCAGCTGTTAGCTTACGTAAGCTTTGTCAGGAAATTGGACATATATTTGGTGGCGCGGGTCGTAGTTATATAGTGGCCCACAGCTGGAGCTTTAAGTCATTTGACTGAGGCCTTCCACCTGGAGTCTACCTGGAGGGTATTCCGGGGATCAAAGCCCCCGCGGCCTGGTCCACGACCAGACCTCCCGGTGGATCAGAACCTGATCAACTAGGCTGTTACTGCTAGCCGCACGTAGTCCAACGGCTTACCCCTCTAACCCCTTAAAAAATATGGTTATGATTATAACCCTCCAGCTGTTCTTTTTTTCCAGTCCACGAGAAAGAGGATTGATGTCATTCTTCGTGAACCCGAGTATAAAATCCTTTATTTCATTTATTTTGCAACAGTTTACTACGCTAGTTTTAACATAAAGAAGGAACACTGCAACAGGCCTACTGACCCATGCGGAGCAGGTCCATTTTCTGCGCGTCGTCCATTTCTTGAGGCTTCTTGCGAGCGTAGAAATGTTTTCTTGCTTTTAGATTAACTTGGGTTTACATATGAATATTAAAGTGTATATTGAATTACAGATAAACTATTAAAAAATTGACTGCGGGTACGTCTGGCAACTAATCGGGTGAGTATACCCCTATTATTAAATTATTGTAAACTTATTTAGTTGGTTTAGACTAAATTGCGCTTGTTATAACAAGGTTAGGTAAGTTTCCTAAGGTTCTTTAGGTACAAAATTATTAATTTTATATTATCATAAATGAAAAAAATATATCTTTAAATGTATAAGAGAAAATTTTAGAAAGGGTTTAATTTTAAAATAGTTCCTGCTAACTGACCAGTTTTACATATTCCGCATGACATATATATATATATATATATGCAAAACAACCACGGGGGGAATTGAATGATAGCTCTAGGCTTTTCGTGTTGCAATTAACACATCAGGAACTTGCAATGTTGCAGAAAGGAAGAGATCCAAGCAAATACGATCAGAAGAAGCGTGTTTGTTGGAATGAGGCAGAGAGGCAGGAAGTGCACCCATGACGGGGAGAATGTTTTGAGAGATTGTCGAATGTACGTGATGAAGTGGAAGCAGTCATTTGGTGTTTGGCAGGAGAAAAGGGATGTCTAAGAATGGGTGAAGTGTGAATTAGAATAAGTGAAATAACAATGAATAAATTAGAATAAATAGAGTATGAGCTAGAACGAGTGAAGCGAGTGTTAGAATGTTAAATGTGATTTGGAATGGGTGAAACAATGAAATGTGAGCTAGAATGTGCGATTGAGAGTTTAAATGAGTAAGCGTGAGTTAGAATGATTGAAGGCTGAATAAGGATGGTTGGAGTGGGAGTTACTATTAAATTCAGTGTAACGGGTTAACACACACACAGACTAGGGGTAGCGAGTGACTAACTCCCGTAAGAGTACATACTGGTGCTGCCCTCTGTGAGTGGCATCAGTCGAGAACATAGCGAATCTTTAAAGATATAAATAAGGTCTTGCAGCGAGCCTCGGACAAGATGATGTTTAACGAGGACAAGTTTCATTTACTCCGCTGTGGAAAAACAGAGGAAATAAAGACTACCAGAGTACAGGATCAACTCGGATCATTCAGTACAACTGAAAGACTTGGTTATTTACACTGAACTGTTGGTGTAAATACTTGTAATAAACAAAGGAATAAAAATCTGGTAATTATCTTAGTATACCAACCAGCAGCGTCAGCAAAACAGATAAGGATGTAACGGAATTAACAAATATTTTTTGTCACAGTATTGTGTACGTGTGGTGTGGGACCCAAGACCAGGTATATCACGAACATAGTTCTGCTTCTGTAAGTACAAACCACGGAAACTCATTCTCTTGAGGCTGGAACACTGCTGGATTTGAGAGGGACGTGACCTCCCAACGACAACATTCTTACCTCTACTAGTGGCCTTCATCTCACCTCTTGGCGGTATATAAGGCTCCATCCTGTCACTTCAACTCCATATTGTTTCAGACTGTGGAACAATACTCTTCTCCAGACGGAGGGACTGACCACCTCAAAACTTCAAGGGTGATGGACTGATTACATCGTCTTCACGTCTCATCTATCAACTTTTCTGTACTCGACTAAGAAGCCTACTGTGTAGGCGAAACGTTTCGAAATAAAGATACCTAACTGTTGCATACGTGTCTTATCTAACAACACTGCTGTGTGCAAACAGTTTCCTTCAAGGCAGGTGAGACTGCTGAGATGGAAAATGTCCAGAGAACTTTCACTGCTCGTATATACTCAAGCATCGTAATTACTGGTAATGCTTGAAGTCCCTTCAACTGTATTCCCTGGAACGTAAGCGAGAAAGATACATCAATATTTACACTTGGAAAACCTTGGAGGGACTGGTCCCAAACCTGCACGCCGCAATCATTCCGTATGACTACGTGAGACTTGATAGTGCAAAGTGCCTCCAATAATGAGCAGGGACGCGGCTAGTACAGCAAGAGAGAACTCGACGAGTGTCAGAGGTCCCCGACTTCTCAGCGCTCTCCCTTCGTGCATGAGAGGAATTACCAACAAACCTCTGTCGGTTTTCAAGAGGGAACTGGATAAGTTCCTCAAATCAGTACCTGTCTACCTGGGCTGTGGTACGTACTCTGAACCGAGTGCGGTAACAACCTCGTTGATCAAGCCTTGATCCTCCAGGGGGCGCCACCCCCCAAACATCCTTTCAAGTATGTTTCAGGTATCCTTCAGATATATTTCAAATATACCTTCGATGAGTACCTTTGATATACCTTTAATGAAGAGTTTTTCTACTGACCTTGGGGCCCAGGCTTGTGTGCTTTCTTGGTCAACCAGGCTGGTGCTGCTGGTGGCCTGCAGACCCCCACAACCATGACAGCCTGGTTGATGTGGTATTCTTAAGATGTCAGGCAGAGAGGAAGTAAAAGCAAGCTCATCTAGATACCTGACTCTTGTGCTCCCTGGCTCCTGCGCTCCCTGGCTCCTGCGCTCCCTGGCTCCTGTGCTCCCTGGCTCCTGCGCTCCCTGGCTCCTGCGCTCCCTGGCTCCTGCGCTCCCTGGCTCCTGCGCTCCCTGGCTCCTGCGCTCCCTGGTCTCAGCAGCAAGCAGTGTTACACCCGCGTTAACGACCCTCGCCTCGTTTATGGCGGCAGTTATTGCTTAATTGGTTCTCAGCTTGTTATCTTTATTCTAGTGACAGTTTAGTGTTTTGTCTCGTGACTGATGCTATAGTTGTCTTATCTCCACCACTGTGGAGCACACAGTAGTGGTAGTGTCCACCACTGTGGAGTACACAGTAGTGGTAGTGTCCACTGTGGAGCACAGTAGTGGTAGTGTCCACCACTGTGGAGCACACAGTAGTGGTAGTGTCCATCACTGTGGAGCACAGTAGTGGTAGTGTCCACCACTGTGGAGCACAGTAGTGGTAGTGTCCACCACTGTGGAGCACACAGTAGTGGTAGTGTCCACCACTGTGGAGCACACAGTAGTGGTAGTGTCCACCACTGTAGAGCACACAGTAGTGGTAGTGTCCACCACTGTGGAGTACACAGTAATAGTGGTAGTGTCCACCACTGTGGAGTACACAGTAGTGGTGGTAGTGTCCACCACTGTGGAGTACACAGTAGTGGTGGTAGTGTCCACCACTGTGGAGTACACAGTAGTGGTGGTAGTGTTCACCACTGTGGAGTACACAGTAGTGGTGGTAGTGTTCACCACTGTGGAGTACACAGTAGTGGTGGTAGTGTTCACCACTGTGGAGTACACAGTAGTGGTGGTAGTGTTCACCACTGTGGAGTACACAGTAGTGGTGGTAGTGTTCACCACTGTGGAGTACACAGTAGTGGTGGTAGTGTTCACCACTGTGGAGTACACAGTAGTGGTGGTAGTGTCCACCACTGTGGAGTACACAGTAGGGGTGGTAGCGTTCACTGTGGAGTACGCAGTAGGGGTGGTAGCGTCCACCATTGTGGAGTACACAGTAGGCGTGGTGGTAGCGTCCACCACTGTGGAGTACGCAGTGGTGCTGTCTCCACTGTACACATAGGAATGATTCCCCCCCCCACACATTGTTATTCATGTAAGCAGTGTTCAGAACACTGTGTTATTAACTCACGTCATGCTGCCGCTCGTGTGTTTGGCCTATTGTTTCTGTGCATGTTTGTCTGCGGCAACCACTTAATCTGTGTTACAGATGAAGACTTCAAACTTGGTAGGCGGTAATCAGTCCCTCAAGATTAGGGGACTGACCACCACTTAGCATGGTTGAGGGACTGATCACCTCCTAGCAAGGCTGAGGGACTGATCACCTCCTAGCAAGGCTGAGGGACTGATCACCTCCTAGCAAGGCTGAAGGACTGATCACTTCCTAGCAAGGCTGAGGGACTGATCACCTCCTAGCAAGGCTGAGGGACTGATCACCTCTAGTGAAAAGCAGGGGCACAGTGGGCACAATAAGGAAACACAATATCATCATCCCTGGTCCCAGATTATTCAAACTCTTACCAGAAGATATGAGAAACACTATTGGAACAAGTGTAGGAGTCCGATCAACCAGGCTGTGATGGATACGTGGGTCAGTGGGTCACCAGCAGCAATACCAGAGGAGCCTGGCCCATAACCGGACTCCTGGGGTAGAAAAACTCTCGAAACTCATCTAAGGTATATCAGAGGTGTCATCTGTGACCCCCTGACTGATAGAGACTGTCTGTGTGTAGCTATGCAAATGATTGGTCAACTACACGTGGTTTGCATTTAAATAGGTACAGAAGTACTCTTGTGGTTGTGAGACTGCTCGCGAGGAAGACAAGCCAGGGTCTGGCTTGTGAAGGTCTGGCTTGTGATGATCTGGCTTGTGATGATCTGGCTTGTGAGGGTTCAGGCTTGAGAGTCTGGCTTGTGAAGGTCTGGTTTGTGAGGGGTCTGGCTTGTGAAGGTCTGGCTTGTGATGGCCTGGCTTGTGAAGGTCTGGCTTATGATGGTCTGGCTTGTGAGGGGTCTGGCTTGTGAAGGTCTGGTTTGTGAGGGGTCTGGTTTGTGAGGGGTCTGGCTTGTGAAGGTCTGGCTTGTGATGGCCTGGCTTGTGATGGCCTGGCTTGTGAAGGTCTGGCTTATGATGGTCTGGCTTGTGAGGGGTCAGGCTTGAGGGTCTGGCTTGTGAAGGTCTGGTTTGTGAGGGGGTCTGGCTTGTGAAGGTCTGGTTTGTGAGGGGGTCTGGCTTGTGAAGGTCTGGCTTGTGAAGGTCTGGCCTTGATGGTCTGGCTTGTGAAGGTCTGGCTTGCTGGTCATGAACTGGGCCGCCCCCGCGGCCCAGTTCATGACCAGGCCTCGTGGCGAATCAGGACCTGATTAAGCAGGCTGTTATTGCTGGCCGCACGCTTTGCATTGATTAGTAAAACCTGCTTTGCATGGACCAAAAATAGAACCTGCTTACCATGGACCAGCAGAACCTGTTTACCATGGACCAGCAGAACCTGCTTACCATGGACCAGCAGAACCTGCTTACCATGGACTAGCAGAACCTGCTTACCATGGACTAGCAGAACCTGCTTACCATGGACCAGTAGAACTTGTTTAGTATGGGTCAGTAGTTCTACACCATTTTTTCATTAGTTATGTCTGTAGGCCTACTGCAGTGTTGTGTTTATGTACGTGAGCAGAATCGTGTGTGTGTGTGTGTGTGTGTGTGTGTGTGTGTGTGTGTGTACAGGGGCAACATAATGGCGTAGATTGGGATGCGACCATCCATCTTGTACCTCAATAAAGCTGGCACCCTTCCCGACACTTGACGTCCTCTCTCCGTTCTTCCCTCCCTCCTTTCTTCCCTCCCTCCCTCCCTCCTTTCTTCCTTCCCTCCCTACCACCTAATTCTCCTGGCTCCCCCCCCCCCCTCCGTCCACATATGCTTCCCTCGCTCCTCCTACCCTAAATCTCATAACGGGCTAGACCTTAAATTTATTTCGAAACAGGTATACATAAATACAGTTACACAAATTATCATACATAGTAACATGTGTGTAAATTACCCAGGAAATCCCCCAAAAAGTCAGACAAATTGTATTATTTCCATTGGCGTCCTTGTTGGATCTTACAGACAAGCAGAAAGTTGAGGATGTGGCAGTAGGCATTACTGGGGTGCAGACTTGAAAAGCACCGTAGGCGTGAAGATTCTTCACGAGTACGGTGCTCTTCACACCAACTCCAAGGCTGAGGGACTGATTATCTCATCTTCTACAGTGTTCCCAATATGTCCTTGAATTTGTATTGAGAAAGTCACTGGATGGAGTAACGTCTACAATAAAGATACCGAGATGTTGCATGTTTGTCTAAATTTTCTGTCAGTACTGTATACCATTCATATACAACTGTGAGAGTATTATCCTAGACTTATTGGACCAGGAATCATCACTGAGAGTATTATCTCTAGACTTGATGGAAGACTTGGTTATCTTTCTTCAAGGCTGAGGGACTGATTATCTCACTTTCTCTTCACTTCTACTGTCTTTATATACACATCCTCCTCTCTGTACCTTGTATTTGTTTGTGTAAACACATCCTGCTCTGTGCATCATGTGTTTGTTTTATCCTACCTTCACTCTGTACAAACGCACACTCCTCTCTGCACCCTGTGTTTGTACAGACACCCTGCTGCTAGCGCCCTGTGTTTGTACAGACACCCTGCTGCTAGCGCCCTGTGTTTGTACAGACACCCTGCTGCTAGCGCCCTGTGTTTGTACAGACACCCTGCTGCTAGCGCCCTGTGTTTGTACAGACACCCTGCTGCTAGCGCCCTGTGTTTGTACAGACACCCTGCTGCTAGCGCCCTGTGTTTGTACAGACACCCTGCTGCTAGCGCCCTGTGTTTGTACAGACACCCTGCTGCTAGCGCCCTGTGTTTGTACAGACACCCTGCTGCTAGCGCCCTGTGTTTGTACAGACACCCTGCTGCTAGCGCCCTGTGTTTGTACAGACACCCTGCTGCTAGCGCCCTGTGTTTGTACAGACACCCTGCTGCTAGCGCCCTGTGTTTGTACAGACACCCTGCTGCTAGCGCCCTGTGTTTGTACAGACACCCTGCTGCTAGCGCCCTGTGTTTGTACAGACACCCTGCTGCTAGCGCCCTGTGTTTGTACAGACACCCTGCTGCTAGCGCCCTGTGTTTGTACAGACACCCTGCTGCTAGCGCCCTGTGTTTGTACAGACACCCTGCTGCTAGCGCCCTGTGTTTGTACAGACACCCTGCTGCTAGCGCCCTGTGTTTGTACAGACACCCTGCTGCTAGCGCCCTGTGTTTGTACAGACACCCTGCTGCTAGCGCCCTGTGTTTGTACAGACACCCTGCTGCTAGCGCCCTGTGTTTGTACAGACACCCTGCTGCTAGCGCCCTGTGTTTGTACAGACACCCTGCTGCTAGCGCCCTGTGTTTGTACAGACACCCTGCTGCTAGCGCCCTGTGTTTGTACAGACACCCTGCTGCTAGCGCCCTGTGTTTGTACAGACACCCTGCTGCTAGCGCCCTGTGTTTGTGCAGACACCCTGCTGCTAGCGCCCTGTGTTTGTGCAGACACCCTGCTGCTAGCGCCCTGTGTTTGTGCAGACACCCTGCTGCTAGCGCCCTGTGTTTGTACAGACACCCTGCTGCTAGCGCCCTGTGTTTGTACAGACACCCTGCTGCTAGCGCCCTGTGTTTGTACAGACACCCTGCTGCTAGCGCCCTGTGTTTGTACAGACACCCTGCTGCTAGCGCCCTGTGTTTGTACAAACCCCCTGCTGCAAGCGCCCTGTGTTTGTACAAACCCCCTGCTGCTAGCACCCTGTGTTTGTACAAACCCCCTGCTGCTAGCACCCTGTGTTTGTACAAACCCCCTGCTGCTAGCACCCTGTGTTTGTACAAACCCCCAGCTGCTAGCACCCTGTTTGTACAAACCCCCTGCTACTAGCACCCTGTGTTTGTACAAAAACCCTGCTACTAGCTCCCTGTGTTTGTACAAAAACCCTGCTACTAGCTCCCTGTGTTTGTACAAAAACCCTGCTACTAGCTCCCTGTGTTTGTACACACTGCCTCCTGCTCCATGTGTTTGTACAAACACACACACTTCCTCCTGCTTCTTGTGTTTGTACAAACACACACACTGCCTCCTGCTCCCTGTGTTTGTACAAACACACACACTGCCTCCTGCTCCCTGTGTTTATACAAACGCACACACTGCCTCCTGCTCCCTGTGTTTGTACTGACACACTCCTTCCTGCTCCCTATGTTTGTACAAACACACACTCCCTCTTGCTCCCTGTGTTTGTACGTACACACACACACACACACACACACACACACACACACACACACACACACACACACACACACACACACACACACACTCTTGCTCCCTGTTTGTACAAACACACTGCCTCCTGCTTCCTGTGTTTTATACAAACACATCTATGTTCCAGCAAGCAACACAATCCCACCTTACGTAGTCCAGTAGGCCTATTGTAGCTCTGTTGGGCCCTCTCACCTACTCAGCCAACCTCATCACCTACCTGACCAGCCTCTCAACCCTAACACCCAGTGTTTGTGTATGGAAATTGCGTTTACACTAGGGGAAATACTTCACAGGGCGGAATGTTGTGTTTCACAATGCTAGTGTGCCGTCTGTACGCCTACAGCACTAGTAAAAGTTCTTCACAGGGCGAAACGTCGAGTTTCACCTCACTGATGTGTTGTAATAATCTTGGTAGAATTACCAACGGTATTTTAGGTAACAGGGCACATGTGCACCTTATCTGACAGAAGCTTTGACAAAGGTCTGGAGAGCGAAACGTTGCCACAAAAAAGTCGCATTAGTTGAATTTGTATCCTTTTACCTAACATACTGGTGTCAGGTAAGGTTTGTCAGGAAACAGGACAAGTGTTTCCTGACGCGGATCCTACTCATATGATGACCCACAGCTGGAGCTTTTGGTAATCCGACCGAGGCCTTCCGCTGGCTTACCGGTCCACCCCTTTAAAAAATGTGGTTAATATTGCAACCATTAGATGATTATTACTGGTGTGTTATCTGTTCACTCACAAACAAATCACAATACTTTTTATTCTGAAATCTCAGCATAAATGTAATCTCGACTCGTGCCATGGCTTATCAGATTTTAGTTAGTAACCTAGCTTAAAATTACATTTATATTACCTTACAGTTACACTTGATACCTTAGTCATGGATATGGATCGTGGATTGTTATATCCATGGTAACATGACTCCAGGAAGTGGATTGTGGTTTGTGTTCCTTAGTTTAAGATCTCTTGAGCGACACTTAGGAAGCCCTCTGAAGGAATGTACTCTGTGGAATAAGACTGACTCTGTTTTGATTTCATTTTACTGATTCTGTAATGTGCTAGCACACAGTGATACTGTAATGTGCTAGCATTGATGTGTCCAGTCCATCAACCTTGGTTGATGGACTGGACACATCAACTCGAGGCTGAGGGACTGATTACCATAAACTCATCTTCCCCCGTTCCCTGCATTGGACTGATGAAGCCTCTGGCTGGCGAAACATTTCCAGAATAAAGATACCTAAATGTTACACAAGTGTGTTACTTATCAGTCTCCAGTTAGTGCACGAAATACTCAGTCCTTTTTAACTGTCTTGCTGCATTGACAAATTTTCGCTCAAACAGGCGAACCTAGAAGCTTAGAGCATGTTATAAGGAGCTTAGAGCATGTTATAAGGAGCTTAGAACATGTTATAAGGAATTTGTTACGTTTTGGCTCCTGCATGACTCCTTAAGTAGGTACAACAACTCTGTCAGATGGCCAGAAGCTCCAGTGGCGGGTCATCATATGATAAAGACCCGCGTCAGGAAACGCTTGTCCTCTTTCCTGACAAACCTAACCTAACATAGGCACACCAGAGGGAATGAAGACAGTGCTAGCAGAAAATCCTCTTTCATATGATGTTTCGCCCAAGGCTGGGCTTTATCAGGTATTCAGAAGGGATTCTCTGCTAGCCGTGTTCGTATCCAACACTTCGATTTTGGCTTTGCCTTCCTAGAGTATATTAGAGGTGAAAATAAGGTATCCCTCCTGGGAGATACCTTATTCAGTCAACTACAAGGTATCCCTCCTGGGGGATACCTTATAGTTCAGTCAACTACCACAAGGTATCCCTCCTGGGGGATACCTTATAGTTCATTCAACTACCACAAGGTATCCCTCCTGGGGGACACTTTATAAAATGTCTTAAGTATTACATTTGTGTTATACATCACAGGCAGTCAGTTTTTTTTTTTTAATCATACCAGTCAGTCTTTGGTACATTCTTCTCTCCCTCCTTTCCACGTCTCTCTCCCATGTCTCTCTTTCCTTTCCATATCTCTCTCTCCCATATTTCCATCTTTCTCTTCCATGCCTTTACCTCTCTTCCATGTTTTCATTCCTCTCTTCCATCCCTCTCTTACTTCCATCCCCACTTCTCTTATATCCTCTCTCTCTCTTCCATCCCTCATTCCCTTTCATCCTTCCCTCCTTTACTCCTTTTTCGTAATTTTCTGTCATCACTGTTGCTGTTCCACCAGGATGAAACATTTTGTCTCGTTAAAAAAAATCTATTCTTTTCACAGCCCCCTTCTTATTATGATCCATTTCAAACCCATTTCTCTCTTCAGTCCCCTTCAGATTACAACCCCCCCCTCCCTTTCCCATAACAACCCCCCTCCCTTTCCCATTACAACATCCCCTTCCATTTAAAGACTATATACTACACGAGGGTCATTAAGGCTGCACATAACCTCACCACCAGACAAGAATACTTTAATACCTAAATAAGGCTTATATTAAACTCGGAGCATGTATACGTTGCGTAGTGTTACTTGGTGTGGAGATGATTGTTACTTGGTGTGGAGATGATTGTTACTTGGTGTGGAGATGATTGTTACTTGGTGTGGAGATGATTGTTACTTGGTGTGGAGATGATTGTTACTTGGTGTGGAGATGATTGTTACTTGGTGTGGAGATGATTGTAACTTGGTGTGGAGATGATTGTAACTTGGTGTGGAGATGATTGTAACTTGGTGTGGAGATGATTGTAACTTGGTGTGGAGATGATTGTTACTTGGTGTGGAGATGATTGTTACTTGGTGTGGAGATGATTGTTACTTGGTGTGGAGATGATTGTTACTTGGTGTGGAGATGATTGTTACTTGGTGTGGAGATGATTGTTACTTGGTGTGGAGATGATTGTTACTTGGTGTGGAGATGATTGTAACTTGGTGTGGAGATGATTGTAACTTGGTGTGGAGATGATTGTAACTTGGTGTGGAGATGATTGTAACTTGGTGTGGAGATGATTGTAACTTGGTGTGGAGATGATTGTTACTTGGTGTGGAGATGATTGTAACTTGGTGTGGAGATGATTGTAACTTGGTGTGGAGATGATTGTAACTTGGTGTGGAGATGATTGTTACTTGGTGTGGAGATGATTGTTACTTGGTGTGGAGATGATTGTTACTTGGTGTGGAGATGATTGTTACTTGGTGTGGAGATGATTGTAACTTGGTGTGGAGATGATTGTTACTTGGTGTGGAATGATTGTTACTTGGTGTGCTGGACATGACAGGTAAGCATACTCAGGTGTTATTATCCCTGATTCTCTGAGGCGCAGGAAATTGTTACCGAGGTTGAACTGTCTGCAGGAATAAACAGTAATGGTTGGTGACCTTCCAGCTTGTGTTGTGGTTGTAGTGACTCTGCTGATGCTGCTGATGCTGTTGATGCTGATGCTGATTCAGTTAATTTCTTAAAAATGACTCTGGCATTGTGAAGTGTTGAACATCACTGTAATCAACAAGAGAAATATTTCCACTAGAGAATCAGTTGAAGACAATCTCTGCTTATCAGTAGAGTTTTACCACCTCGGGATCACACCACTTGGATACACTGGAAAAGTAAACCTGACAACACAGAATATACATATACACCTCAAGATGGATTTCTCTCATCATATATATGGTGAAAGTTTACCTTAATCACTATTTCAGCGATGAAAGTATTCTTGTAGGGTGAAGTCTTCATGACCCTCGTATAGTAGATAGGCTTTAAACCCCGTTGACCAACCCACTACACAGGTGCTTGGACACACACGTTTCAGGCAGATCCAAATATCGTCCTGTTGTCGGTCTCCGTTTGTAGGTTTCAAATTGCTTCAGCCACGGTAGTGTGACTTCAGTTATTCACTGAAGTTTGTATCCAGTTCATCATCACACAACTTTTACAATGTCTGTAATTCAGTGTATCATTGGGGAAAGTAATTGTATGTAATATATAATCTGGACGTTGCATAATTTGCTGTTGAGATAATTGCAACGAGTTTGCGTTTGTAAGAATACGTTTACTACTACTATTACTACTAGTAATACTATTACTATTATTACTACTGCTACTACTAGTAATAATAATATACTATTTCAAAGATAGGTACTGGGGTAACTACGATGTGGTGAGGAGTGGGTAGCAGAGGTGAGGAATGTGAGGGGTTGGTAAGGGAAATGAGGTGTAGGTGATGAGGATGTGTGGGCTAGGTAGGTGAGGAGGGCAGGAGAAGGATAGGAGGGTAGCGTAAGCAGTGGGGTCTGACCTTGCATACATTACATCAGGGAAACCTCCCCCACCTGTCTCTCTCTCTCTCTCTCTCTCTCTCTCGAATGCCTATACTTCTCTTCCCTCTACTCCCTCCCTTTCCTCCCTTTCACTTGCTCCTTCCTTCCCTTCTGCTCAGTTCCTCCTTCCCAGACTAGACTATTCACAAATAATGATCTGGTATGGAACATCATAATGTGGAAGACAGTCAGCTCAGACGACAACCAAACAGAAGTTCAGACCTGCACACTCACTGCTGATCAACCAAACACACTCAACCATGAAGGTATGTTTAACAGATTTATCTTTAACAACAAGAACATTATCTGAGAGCTAATAAATTGTGAGTTAACCGAAACATGTTGGGAAGACAATATGATAAACGAGGACATCAACCAGTATTTCGAGAGGAACTCCATGGCATCAGAAGTATGCTCCAAACACGAAGCAGGAGAAGGTGCAGGTTGGAAAGGGGAAGCCGCGACCTCTGTAAGCAAAGACGAGGGGTAACAGAGCTCGAAGGCAGCAGACATTCTGAAGAGCGGAAAGTAACGTTAGCTAGAAAATTGGCAAACGTTGAGCTCAAATTATGGCTTTTAGCCAAAGCAAAATCGAGATTCAAAATACTTCTCGTACGCAAAATTCGAGATAAAAACATCTAGTATTAGACTTTTGATTTAAGGAGATGGAACATATACTGATGACGACAAAGAAATAAGTAAAACGCTAAAGTCCTAGGATGATTCAGTGTTCTGTGAGCCATTAATCAGATCAAAGATTGACGACCCAAACGATTTCTTCATTAATGAGATGCAAAGCACTACAGATATCTTTGTCAGAATAACCTTATTACACTTGACCTCCAAGAAGCCACTGATCGCATGCCCATGCTCTCTGCCCCATGCCCAGACTCATGGAACTTCATATTCATCAAGAATTGCATAAAACTGTCACGTGCCTTATTTATTCCGTGGGCGAGCCTGCATACTGGAGTAATCCCACGGTCATTAAAACCACTGATATAGCCCAGTCGATGACACTGACGTCCCACATTATCAATATTTTGCAAGAATTTTAAGAAGACGGCCAATCACATGGAATCACAACCCAGGTCAACGCGGGTTCAGAACTGGTCGCTCCTCCCTCTTGCTATTGCTGGACCATTACATGGTCTGGGATACACTAGAAGGCAACCACAATGGAGAGGAAGTGTACACTGACTTTACAAAAGCCTTTGGCAAGCACGACCATGGGGTAATTGCTCACAAATACGTGCTAAGGGAAGAACTGGAAAGATGGTCAGGTAGATATATAACTTCCTCTGTACTTCTGTTTTTTTGTTTGTTTTTCACTACCGCTCACAGGATGAACATGAGTACACAATAAACCAGCTGCTCAGGAGAGACAACTAAACTCAAGATTGATGGACTGAACACATCGACTCCAGGCTGAGGGATTGATTACCTCCAACTTATCATCATCCACCGTTCCTCTCTCTATTGGACTGAAGAAGTCACTGGCTGGCGGAACGTTTCCTCAGTAGATTGCCAAATGTTACACAAGTGTCTCTAAACTATTTACATTACAAATAGAACCCAAAGAATAATAGTGAACAGAGTACAATCAGAGGCTGCTACAGTAAAACTTTTTGTTCCTCAAATACTGTACTCGTCCCACCTCTCGTTCTCATTGCAGAGGACATATCGTCCTCTGCAGATGATAGTAGATTCTACATGAGAGTGGCATCCATATAAGACACAGTGAACCTCCTAGCTAATATAAACCAAGTCTTCCAGTGGGCCACTGACAACAGTATGATATTCATTGAGGACAAATTTAAGTTATGTTACGGAAGAATGGAGTACAAGAGAAACTCGAATCACTGATTATAACCTATGCCTAGTGCGAGAGACCTGGGAGTGATAATGCCACTAGATCTTTCGTTTAAAGGAGCACGACAATGCTATCATCATAACTGCAAGGAAAATAATAGGTTGGATAACTAGAGCCTTCAAAAGAAGAGATGCCAAGTCAATGATGATACTCTTTCGTGTCACTCGTTTTCGACCATCTTCAAGGCAGGCGAGATTGCTGAGCGAGAAAATTTAGAGAACCTTTACAGCTTATATAAACTCAGGCACCTAAATTACCGGGAATGTTTGAAGACCCTAGAACTGTACTTCTTAGAACGTAGGCGAGAAAGGTACATAATTTCCGTACACCGAAATCACTACATATGAACACAAAGGGCTTAGAAAACAGTGCAACGTAAGCACATCCAATTAAAAGTAGGGGAGCCGCTAGTACACTGAGGGCGGACTCAGTAAGTGTAGAGGGACCACGACTCAACACCTAGCAGACTCTAGGTTGTCTTCAAGATGGAACTCGACAAATTTCTGAAATCTGTACCTGATCAGCCGGGATGTGGTGCACACATTGTACTACGGGTGACGGGGACCTACGGAAGTGACTACACCTAACCTACAGGTTTACTCCACTCTAATTTTCCTCGGCTCTGTCACTCTCCTGCTGTTTTATCGTTGCTTCAGCTGTCTCTTGATTCTAGACAAACGTTGTTAGTCCTCTTGCTGTACTCTTAAGATATTCTCTTCTCTCTCTCTCTCTCTCTCTCTCTCTCTCTCTCTCTCTCTCTCTCTCTCTCTCTCCCCACTCTTATTCCCTTTTATGTTTATTTCACTTTCTTTCCAGTTACTCTTCTTCTCCATCCTATCATCAATTTCCCCTCCCTGTCCTGTCCATCCTACCATAATCATTCCCCCTCCCTGTTCCTGTTCCAACCTACCATCAGTTTCCCCCCTCCCTAGTCCTGTTCCATCCTACCATCAGTTCCCCCTCCCCCTAATCATGTCCCCCCTGTCTCCATCCTACCATCAATTCACCCTCCTTGTCCTGTCCATCCTACCATCAATTCACCCTCCCTGTCCTGTCCATCGTACCATCAATTCCCCCTCCCTGTCCTGTCCATCCTACCATCAATTCCCCCTCCCTGTCCTGTCCATCCTACCATCAATTCCCCCTCCCTTCCCTGTCCATCCTACCATCAGTTCCCTCTCCTTGTCCTGTCCATCCTACCATAAATTCCCCCTCCCTGTCCTGTCCATTCTACCATCAATTCCCCCTTCCTGTCCATCCTACCATCAATTCCCCCTCCCTGTCCTGTCCATCCTACCATCAATTCCCCCTCCCTGTCCTGTCCATCCTACCATCAATTCCCCCTCCCTGTCCTGTCCATCCTACCATCAATTCCCCCTCCCTGTCCTGTCCATCCCACCATAAATTCCCCCTCCCTGTCCTCTCCATCCCACCATCAGTTCCCCCTCCCTGTCCTGTCCATCCTACCATCAGTTCCCCCTCCCTTTCCTTCCCATCCAACGTTCATCTCCCCCTCCCTCTCCCCATCCCTAAGTTAGCCCTCCCCTCCCCACCTATAGTGAGGGTGGTGGAGGGGTGTTGGGGTGTCTGGGGGTGCTGGGCAGTATTTACTCACCACCTCAGCCACGCGGAACTTCTCTCACACAGTCATAATTGAAAGCTTTATTAAATTTGGCAGTTTGATTTTGACCGCCGGCGGTGTGTGTAGGCAGTGGGGGAAGGAGGGGGTGAGAATGGGGGGAGGGGCAGGGCAAGGGTGGGGGGGTGCAGAAGGTGGGCGAGACGGGTGAAACGTGATATTGATGTGGGAGTTAATGACTGATATTATTTGATGTTCCTTCCCTGTTAGGTGTTCTTGTACATTCCAGAGAGAGAATCAGGCCTATATTCACAGACATTAGGCCTACGTTCACTAAACTCGTATCAGGCAGACATCAGGTAGGAGATGCAGCATCCCCCCCAATGAAAAGCAGGGGCGCCACGAGTACATTAAGTGGCAACACAGTGTCAGGGGCCCAAGACTTGTCAACTGCCTCCCAGCATACATAAGGGGGATTACCAATAAACCCCTGGCTGCTTTCAAGAAGGCGCTGGACAGGCACCAGCCGGGTTGTGGTTCGTATGTCGGTTTGTGCGCGGCCAGCAATGACAGCCTTGTTCATCAGGCCCTGATCCACCGTGAGGCCTGGTCACAGACCGGGCCGCGGGGGCATTGACCCCCGAAACCCTCTCCAGGTATACTCCAGGCCTATGTTCACTCAACTTGTAGCAGACACACAGGCCTATGTTCACTAAAATTGTATCAGGCAGACATTAGGCCTATGTGAGATGTCAGGCATGATCTTAGTTCTAAAACCAGCATGGTTGTAGAACTGTACGATCATGCCTGACACAGCTGCTGAACAATTATGACAGAATTACGGAGGACTTGGAAGACAACCAAAACGCTGATATGATGTACACAGATTTTGCAAAGTAGTTTCACACATGGGGTGACCGCACACAAAATGAGTCATAGGCATTACGGAGAAGGTAGGCAGATTGATTTTCAGATTTCTAACATAGAACACAGAGTAGTAGTAAACAAAGCGAAATTCAGCATCAGCGAAGTAAAAAGCTCAGTTCCCCAAGGCTCTGTCCTGGTACCTCTTCTGTTTCTTAAACTCGTAGCAGACATAAACACCCATCACAGTTTTGTATTATTTGTAGAAAAACGTCAGCTGACGTTTCTTGCAAAACACAAAGTAAACTAAGTGAAGACAGCCAGGAAGATGACGGGGTGGGTAATGAGAACTTTCAAAACAAGGAAAATAATGCCAATGGCAACACTTTTCAAACCACTAGTGTTTCCTCATTTGGAATGTTGTTCAGTGTTGACGGCCCCGTTCAGGGATGGAGAAATATCAGAGCTGAAACAAATACAGATCGTTTACGGCCCACATAGAACCAATAAAGCATTTAAACTACTGGGAACGCCTTAAAATCTTAACTATGTACACAGTGGAGCAGAAGAGACACATGATGATATATACCTGGAAAGTACATGAGGACCTGGTCCCAAACCTGCACACTGTCGTAACAGCATTATGGAGTGGGAGATATGGGAGGAAATGCAAAATAAACCCAGTGGGAACAATAAGGGAACACTGTATCAACATCCGTGGCCCCAGACTATTCAGCATCTTACCAAAAGATATCAGAAATGCTGCAGGAACAAGTGTAGAAGTCTTTAAGACGAAACTAGACGAGTATCTTTATCAGGTGCCAGATCAACCAGGCTGTGATGGATACGTGGGTCACCGGGCCTCCAGCAGCAACAGCCTGGTTGATCAGGCAAGCACCAGACGAGATTGGCTCATGACCGGGCTCCGGGAGTAGAGAAACTCTTGGAAATTGTCGAAGGTATGTTCACTTCTAGCAGACAGAATATAGGCCTATGTTATTTTTCCTTGACTCTCTCTTTCATTCTCTCTCTCTCCCCCTCCTTCATGCTATCTCCCTCAATCTCTTCCCCCTTTTCTCACTCATTTTCCTTCTTGGCCCGCCTCCATCTCTCTCCCCTCTCCCTCCCCTCCCTCTCCCTCTACTTCCCCTCAGTTCACAGCAGTAGATAAGACCTTCCTCTCCTTCCAAATCACCTTTCTCTCTCTCTCTCTCTCTCTCTCCTCTCCCTCTCTCTCTTCTCTCTCTCTCTCCTCTCTCTCGCTCTCTCGCTCTCTCGCTCTCTCTCTCTCTCGCTCTCTCTCTCTCTCCTCTCTCTCTCGCTCTCTCTCGCATCTCTCGCTTCTCTCTTAATCTCCTCTCTCGCTCTCTCTCATCTCTCATCTCTCTCTTTCTCTCTCTCTCTCTCTCTTCCTCCTCCTCACTATGCCCTCTTCTTCCCTCATCGTACCTCCTTCTCTCTCTCTTGTGCCCATCTACTCTTTATCATTTCTCTTTACCTTTATATATCTTAATTCTCTTTATTTACATTTTCTGGCTTTTTTTAATTTCCTGTTTTATTCCATACCCTTCCCTCACCTTATTGTTGACCCCTCACTTTTCCCCTCATCTTTATTGTTGACCCTCACTTTTCCCCTCATTATTGTTGACCCTCTTTCTTCCTTTCATTGTTTACCTCCCACTACCCTCATCTTTATTTACCTCACACTCCTCCCTTCATCTCTACCTTATTGTTTACTTCTCACTCCCCATCTTTGTTTACTTTAGTATTTACTTTTCCCCTCGGTCACCCTTCCACCTTTTCCCTTCGAGCCTATTTCACCCAGGCCTATCCTCTTTATCTGTTCTCCAGGCTTTTCCCTTTACACTCTCCCCCTCACGCTTTATCAAAACTTTCCCCCCACACTTTCCCCCCTTTTCCCCTCACTCTCCCCCCCCTCTATCACACTTCCCCTCAACTTTCCCCCTTCACTCCCTCCCCCTCCCCCTCCCCCTCACTCCCTCCCCCTCACTCCCTTACACTTCCGCAATGTGTATGTGTGTGTATATATGTATACATGTATAAGTGTATATGCCAACCATTGGGGATTTGATAGCTCTAGGCCTTTCGTGTTGCAAGCAACACAAGAGATTACAATGTTGCAGAAATGAGTAAGAAGTCCAGGTAGATCCGTTCAAGACTAGCCAGAATGAGATGGCATCAAGGAGAACAGTGCCAGGTGCCAGAAAGATGAAGGCAAGATATTAAAACACTAGCAATAGACGTATATAAAAGCCTAAAATATATATATATATAAAATATATATATATATATATAAAAATATATATATATATATATATATATATATATATATATATATAATTAATGAAATCATGAAACAAGTGATTTTAAATCATTTGCCAAAGTGCGGCAGGCCAGGATTCGACCCTACGAACCTTTCACCGCCTCCAGAGACATCTTATTGAGGTGAGTATTCAAACAGGAGGAGGCCCGGAATTAATCCTTGAGATACCACTGCCACGAGTGTCCTCGGATCACGAGAAAAAAAATGTGCTAGTCCTTTTTGAGGATCGGTTCGTAGGTTGATGCGACATTGGCGCATTTGGGGTACATGGTTGTAAGTCACCTTTTTCCCCATTGATTATATTAAAATACTTGTTTGTATTTATTAATTATATATATATATATATATTTACACCTGTGTAAATTGTGGGACCCATAGCCGAGTCGCTGGAACAGAAAACTAACCATCCTGGGATCCCTAGTTACCCTGATGAGTCTTTTGCCTAGCTCCTTAAGGAACTTAGATGAACTCTTTCCCCATGAGCCAAGGGTCTTTGAGCCTATGGGAACAAACATATGATGGGCAAGTTCTCCATATTTTCTAAACATTTGGGACTCCCTGAAGCTGGCGGCTGCCCTTCCTTCCTCCCTGCTGTATTGGAGATAAGTATCAGCCAAGGTAGATGCACATGTGTACTCCCACACCACCTGCTTGCCATCCTGTCCAGGCTTGAAGGGTGATACCTTCAGATCTGCATAGTTTGGGTGACTCCCTTATTGCTGGGCATCCGACTGTTGTGAGGCTCCTGTTGATAATGTCATTAACCTCTTCATGCCTTGCAGTCTTTCCTCAGATTTACGGCACACAAGGACATGATACCGGAATTGGTCTGCTGCTTCACTGCCACAAATACACCTGTGTTCGGCGAGAATAGGGGCGGCAAGTCAAAGGGCAACACCAATGCGATGGTCTGTGGGTCGAGCCGTGTGCCAAGGCTGGAGTTGGGAACAGCCAACAGAAAGTTCCCTGCATGAGGAGCTCTCACTGCCAGGAGGTGGGCTCTGTTCTTCCTCGACACACTCTGAAGCATTGTTGAGGCTATATTCTCTACTACTGGGGCATCCCATTGTGACTGTAGTTGTTGGAGAGAGCAGGTCTAGCGTCAGAGCCCATTAGATTATCACAGATCATGGCTCCGTCAACGAACATTTGGTCATGGACTCTAATCTTGTGCTTCAGATGTTCAGGAAGAATCGCTGCTACAAGTCCACTGGATGCAACACATAAGGACAGAAAGCAGGTAGCGCAATCTGTGATGACTTGCGGACACCAATGCCTCCTAGTCTGACTGGAAGTGTAGCTTGGTTCCACTGCCCGTCTTCTAGAGTAAGGTTAAGTACTTTCATAAAAATCTGCCTCAGGATACTGTCATATTCGTGCAGTATAGGGTTATCATATAGATATATTTTATTACATAATACATTGCTGGTACAAGGATGGCATATACAAGATGTTTGAGGAATATATATATATATATATATATATATATATATATATATTATATATATATATATATATATATATATATATATATATATATATATATATATATAAATAAATGTTGTGTGTATTGGTGATTTCATCCTAATAACTAGCAGTACACTGCGCTGTTCCCGCTGTTAATTATCACATGAAATGGGTAGCAGCACCTGGTGTGTTCTTCACACATTTTCTGTTAGAGTGTTTGGTTATTGACCTGTAGCGGTAGTGATGGTGTTATCTCTAGTAATAACGGAAGGGTTATAGCGTGTGTGAGGAAGACACACACTGTATTGTTGTGGTGATTCACCCTTGTCTCCTTGCCTCCCTCCCTCCCTCCTTTCTCTCTCTCTCTCTCTCTCTCTCTCTCTCTCTCTCTCAGAGCAAGGCTGTAAGGATAATACCTACGGTATGGGCCCAGTTTTCGCAATAAATGTTCTTCCTAAATGTTGAAGCAACATGGATCTCGTAGATAAATGGCCTGGCTTAATCATTTTAGTAAATATTTGTTTAGGCTTGTGTAAATGGCGTACAGATAATCCTGTTTTTTTTTACATTGGTCTTGAGGGACACACACGTTATTGGTCCTTCAAGAAATGTCACTGTAAATTTAAATACTGAGCTTTATTTCTGTTTAACATTGCTTTGAACCGTGTTAATGTTGTCAGTGCTTTGAACCGTGTTAATGTTGATGTCAGTGCTTTGAACCGTGTTAGTGTTGATGTCAGTGCTTTGAGCAGTATTAGTGTTGATGTTACTGCCTTGAACCTTGTATGTTTTGATGTCACCGCATTAGAACGTAAGAAAGATACACTATAATCTACATCTGTAAATTTGGTTCCAAATCCGCACACAAATCATTCCCATGAAAGTACTAAAAGGCTTGACAGACGGTGCAAAATACCCCCTGTGAAAAGCAGAGATGCAGTGAGTACACTATGGGGAAACTCAATAAGTATGAAGGGACCAAGACTCTTCAATGTCCTCCCTTCTTGCTTAAGGGACCCCTGGTTGTCTTCAAGAGAGAACTAGACAAATTCTTCCAGTCATTCCCTGATCAGCAGGGCTGTGATGCTTCTGTTGCACTTCATGTGGCTAGCATCAACAATCTGATTCGTCTATCCACCGGGAGGCATGATCTGGGACCGGGCCGCGAGTGTGTTGACCCTCGCAACACTTCTCTGGTATACTGTAGGTGGGTATATACCTCTAATATACCTTTGACTGCAGAGAGTTTTTGTACTCTGAGCCCGGACTTGGGCCAGGCTCGTCTGGTGTTTACCTGAGCAACCAGGTATAGTAGGAAACCTTCTACAGGTCATCCTTGAGGAAGAAATATGGCAAGGGGCTCAAATTCAAGGCATATATAAATGTATTGGAGCTCGAAGGGTTAGTTGAAGTGTGATGTCAGCACACGTGTGACAAGACAGTTATTGAGTGAATGATGGTGAATGTGTTTCCTTTCTATATATATAAAAAGTTCTTTTTTTTTCTTAATTAAAATATTAAAAAATACTCATAAAGAAAAACATAAATGAACACATCTCTTGTTAAATTTTGTCATAAATTTTGATGTTGTATGTAAAAAAAAGTCCTGTTTTATTCGTAATATTACAAAAGTAATCATAAAAGCAGAAATAAACACAGCTTTTGTTAAATTTTGTTAATTTAATATGTTTATTATACACCTCATACCCATCCTGTGGGCGGTAGTCAAAAGATTACAGAGGTACATAATTGGTCCAGGGACTGGACTCCAAAGTTTTGATAGCTGAGCAAGTTACAGAGGTAATGAACTCACAATTTACAAAGGTAATGAACTCACAATTTACAAAGGTAATGAACTCCAGGTAGGTCTGGTCACAATCATGACAAGTTACAATGGTATTTACAGATTACAGAGGTACGTAATGGGTCCAGGGACTGGGCCCCACAAAGTTTTGATAGCTGAACTAGGTACAAAGGTAATGAACTCACAAGTTACAAAGGTAATGAATCCTGTAAGAATGGTTACTTACGTTTATACATGGCTACAATCATGAACAAATTATAGAGTAATGAGCAATTCACACTTCCACACCTGGTCACAACTGTAGTGAGTTATTGGTGCAAATATTGATTGTTGACAAACACACACACACACACACACACACACACACACACACACACACACACACACACACACACACACACACACACACACACACACAGGAGCTTTGACTCATTTTTGTTAAGGCATCGTAAGTTGCAGCATCGAGACACTGTATGTCCTCTTCTGGCTTCTTAAACATTATGTTTTCCTTAAACCAAACTATTTCGTATGCCAAGTGTTTATTTCTGACTTCGATAAGTTAGTTAGAAAATTGTCAGTAAATACCTGTCATTTTTTGTTTGGTGGTGGGGAGGGGAGGGAGAGCTATTAGTGACCTTGTAGGATAATCACCGCGCCTATTGCATCTTATTGTCCTCATTTACATAATGACTTAATGTTAAGTGGCTGGTTTGTTGAGCGTTGCTTTGGGGCGTTGTGGTGGGGACGGAGGTGGTAGAGGGCGTCTCTGTCACACATGTTACTTTGTAATGATGAGAAACACCTCGCATCACCTCTCATCACCTCTCCTCACCTGCATCTTTCCTCATGTCTCTCACCTCTCGTCTTGGCCTGTTTTTTTCCTCGCGTCTCTCACCTCCCTTCTTGTCCTATTCTTCTAATTACGTCTCTCACCTCTGCTCACGTCTCTCACTTCTCCTCACGGCTCCTTCTCGACATTTTTATTTTAAGTGTTTTTTAATGAGACTTCTGGAGTTGTTACACACTGTCACAACATTCTCCAGGGATTTCTTAATGGAACTAGAAGCCAACACTGTGTGTGTGTGTGTGTGTGTGTGTGTGTGTGTGTGTGTGTGTGTGTGTGTGTGTAAAGCAGACCTAGGTAACATTCAGTGATGATAGTGATGAAGGCATCACTTTCAGTAATGACGAATATGTAATCGGTTATGTATCAGCGTTAATTATTTTGTCATAATTACTTTTACTGTCTTCACTTCCTAGGCAGATGGATTTTCGGGTTCCTAACACACACAAAACAAAAAGTAGAAGTAAACAGAGCAAAATCCAGCATCAGCGAGATGCAAAGCTCAGTTCCCCAAGGCACTGTCCTGGCACCTCTGCTGTTTCTCATCCTCATAGCAGACAGATAAAAACACCCGTCACAGTTTTGTATCATTTTGTAGATGCCACTAAAATAAGCATGAAAGTCACTTCGGTAGAGGACACTGATAAATTACAGGAAGATATAAGCAGTGTTTTCCAGTGGGCAGTGGAGAAAATGACGTTTAGGGTGATAAGTCCCAGCTTAGATACGGAAAGAATGAAGAACTCGACAGCAACACTGCATACAGAACTCAAGAGGATTTTCACATAAAACGACAGGAACACTTGAAAGATCTGGGAATAATTGTCAGATCACCTTTCTTTCAAAGAACATAAGACAAAACTTATGACAGCCAAGAGGATGACAGTGTGGGTAATGAGAACCTTCAAAAGAAGGGAAATAGTGTGAATGGTAACTCTTTTTCAAATTGCTAGTGCTCCCTTATTTGGAATATTGTTCAGTGTTGACGGCCCCGTTAAAGGCAGGAGAAATATCAGAGCTTGAACAAATACAAAGGCCAATATTGTCAAAGTGCCACACTTAGATCCACTTCGAGGACAGCGTGAAACAAGCTTTTATGCCACAAGACGGGCAGAAAACAGCAACTTCACTCTGGCTGTACCCTTCTCCAGAACATAACTTCATCTGAGATCATTTATCTCCAGGATGACTCGAGTATGGAACACATTTGCACAGCATAATGATGTCAACGAGATAGTCAGTTGATCAAATGAAAATGCTGGCACACAGATGGCTCCAACTTTATCCTTTTTCCCTACTTGTATGTCTCATAACAATAAAAGTGCTTTTGGTATAAACCTTGGTAATAAATACCGACAAGTTGGTTTAGAAAGACACGTAAGCAAACACTATAACATATTTATTAGAAAACGTTTCGGTCCTGGGACCTTGATCACTTCTAACATACAGAGGTAGAAAGACATTATATATATAGGCGGAGAGTGAGATGTGACGCACGTGACCTGAGGAATGTCATAAGAACATAAGAATGGAGGAACACTGTAGAAGGCCTACTGGCCCATGCGAGGCGAGGGTAGACGATGAAATCACGTGACTCCTGTGTTGTTGGGTTGGTGCTGCTTAAGTATCATGTATGCCAATGTTTTTGAATTTTTTTTTTTTTGTTATAGTGTTTGCTTACGTGTCTTTCTAAACCAAAAGTGCTTTTAAATGAGCTGATGTAGGTAACAGCTCTTAGCTTGCCAATAAAGTTAGGAATCCTTAACCTGTAAATAGCTTGTCAATAAAGCTAGGGATCCTTAACCTTGTCAAACCCTGTGTAAAAAAAATCGTTTACGGCCCATACAGAGCCTGTAAAGCATTTAAATTACTAGGAAAGCCTTAACATCTAAAACATGTACTCACTGGAGCGGAGACAGAGATACATGATAATATATACCTGGAAGTTTCTTGGGGGGCCTGGTCCCAAATCTGCACACTGCCATAACATACTGGAGCGAGAGATATGGAAGTGCAAAATAAACCCAGTGAAAAGCAGGGGTGCAGTGGGCACAATTAGGGAACACTGTATCAACATTCATGTCCCCCAGATTATTCAGCATCTTACCAAAAGATAACAGAAACACTGCTGGGACAAGTGTAGAAACAAGAGGAAACTGGACAAGCATCTTCACCAGGTGCCAGATCAACCAGGCTGTGGTAAATATGTTGGGCAGCGGGCTTCCAACAGCACCAACCTGGTTGACCAGGCAAACACCAGAAGAGCTTGATCAGTGGCTCTGGGAGTAGAAAAAATCTCGGAATTCATCGAAGATAAAGGTTCTACAATCATCACAACAACCAGTACCACCACCCTCTGGTACCACAGACCACTAGTACCACAACCAGTACTACCGTCACTCCCACTAGTACCACAACCAGTACTACCGTCACTCCCACTAGTACCACAACCAGTACTATCCGTCACTCCCACTAGTACCACAACCAGTACTACCGTCACTCCCACTAGTACCACAACCACCACCTCTGAAGGTCACCAGGAGAGCTCAACTCTGGGTTTATAAAAGCTCCACTACGCTACCTGAATGATGGTGGTCAGTTGTGGAGGCTGAGAGCCATTGAGATGACAGCATCTGTGAACACCCACCACAAACCTTTCATAGCATCACCCTCTCTCTCTCTCTCTCTCTCTCTCTCTCTCTCTCTGCGCCTCTGTTTTTCTCTCTCTCCCCTCCTTTTCCTCCCTCCATCCTCTCTTACCCACTCACTTCCCTACCTTTCTTAACCACATTCTTCCCTCCTCTCTCTGCTTCACTGAGGTATTTAACAGATGCGATCATGGTGTGACAGCATAAAACAAGGACAGTAAGTATTAAGAAAAATAGAGAAAATGGATATTTCATTTTCTAAGTAAGAGAATCAAATTAATGGTACTTAACAAGAAATATTCAGGGTTAGCATAATAAGTTAAGTACCACAAGGCATGGTTAGTACACCCTTATTGTTTCTCATCCTCAGTACTACAAGGTATGGTACTAGCACCCTTATTGTTTCTCATCCTCAGTACCACAAGGCATGGTACTAGCACCCTTATTGTTTCTCATTCTCAGTATAACAAGGTATGGTACTAGCACCCTTATTGTTTCTCATCCTCAGTACCACAAGGCATGGTACTAGCACCCTTATTGTTTCTCATTCTCAGTATAACAAGGCATGGTACTAGCACCCTTATTGTTTCTCATCCTCAGTACCACAAGGTATGGTACTAGCACCCTTATTGTTTCTCATCCTCAGTACCACAAGGTATGGTACTAGCACCCTTGTTTCTCATCCTCAGTACCACAAGGTATCGTACTAGCACCCTTATTGTTTCTCATCCTCAGTACCACAAGGCATGGTACTAGCACCCTTACTGTTTCTCATCCACAGTACCACAAGGTATAGCACTAGCCCCCTTACTGTTTCCCATCCTCAGTACCACAACGCAGGTACTAATACCTTTACTGTTTCTCTTGCTCAGTACCACAAGGCATGGTACTAGCACCCTTACTGTTTCTTATCCTCAGTACCACAACGCACGGTACTAGTACCTTTACTGTTTATTATCCTCAGTACCACAAGGCATTGTACTAGCACCCTTACTGTTTCTCATTCTCAGTACCACAAGGCATGGTACTAGCACCCTTATTGTTTCTCATCCTCAGTACTACAAGGCATGGTACTAGCACCCTTATTCTCATCCTCAGTACTACAAGGCATTGTACTAGCACCCTTACTGTTTATCCTCATTACCACAAGGCACGGTACTAGCACCCTTACTGTTTCTCATCCTCAGTACCACAAGGCATGGTACTAGTACTTTTACTGTTTTTCATCCTCAGTACCACAAGGCATGGTACTAGTACCTTTACTGTTTCTCATCCTCAGTACCACAAGGTATTGTACTAGTACCTTTACTGTTTCTCATCCTCAGTACCACAAGGTATGGTACTAGTACCTTTACTGGTTCTCATCCTCAGTACCACAAGGCATGGTACTAGCACCCTTACTGTTTCTCATCCTCAGTACCACAAGGCATGGTACTAGCACCCTTACTGTTTCTCATCCTCAGTATCACAAGGCATGGTACTAGTACCCATACTGTTTCTCATCCTCAGTACCACAAGGCATGGTACTAGTACCCTTACTGTTTCTCATCCTCAGTACCACAAGGCATGGTACTAGTACCCTTACTGTTTCTCATCCTCAGTACCACAAGGCATGGTACTAGTACCCTTACTGTTTCTCATCCTCAGTACCACAAGGCATGGTACTAGTACCCTTACTGTTTCTCATCCTCAGTACCACAAGGCATGGTACTAGTACCCTTGTTTCTCATCCTCGGTACCATAAGGCATGGTACTAACACCTTTACTGTTTCTCATCCTCAGTACCACAAGGCATGGTACTAACACCCTTACTGTTTCTCATTCTCAGTATCACAAGACATGGTACTAGTACCCACACTGTTTCTCATCCTCAGTACCACAAGGCATGGTACTAACACCCTTACTGTTTCTCATCTTCATAGCAGATAAAAACGCACGCCACACCTTCGTATCATCTTTTGCTAACAGCACCAAAATAGACGTGTAAGTCACCTTGGTAGAAGACATTGAAAAATTGCTGCTCAGCTAAGAATGAATAATCAGGAGCACTGCAAACAGAACTCGGGAAGATAATCTCGCACAACAATAGACAAATGTAAAAGACCTGATATTGATAATAATGTCAGATGGCCTATCATTGTAGAGAACACAATGATGTCAGATGGCCTATCATTGTAGAGAACACAATGATGTCAGATGGCCTGTCATTGTAGAGAACACAATGATGTCAGATGGCCTATCATTGTAGAGAACACAATGATGTCAGATGGCCTATCATTGTAGAGAACACAATGATGTCAGATGGCCTATCATTGTAGAGAACACAATGTCAGATGGCCTGTCATTGTAGAGAACACAATGATGTCAGATGGCCTGTCATTGTAGAGAACACAATGATGTCAGATGGCCTATCATTGTAGAGAACACAATGATGTCAGAGGGCCCTATCATTGTAGAGAACACAATGATGTCAGATGGCCTATCATTGTAGAGAACACAATGATGTCAGATGGCCTATCATTGTAGAGAACACAATGATGTCAGATGGCCTATCATTGTAGAGAACACAATGTCAGATGGCCTATCATTGTAGAGAACACAATGATGTCAGATGGCCTATCATTGTAGAGAACACAATGTCAGATGGCCTATCATTGTAGAGAACACAATGATGTCAGATGGCCTATCATTGTAGAGAACACAATGATGTCAGATGGCCTATCATTGTAGAGAACACAATGTCAGATGGCCTATCATTGTAGAGAACACAATGTCAGATGGCCTATCATTGTAGAGAACACAATGATGTCAGATGGCCTATCATTGTAGAGAACACAATGATGTCAGATGGCCTATCATTGTAGAGAACACATTGGTGTCACTTGGCTTAGCACTTACAGGACACACATTTAGAACACTAAGGAATCTTTATTGCTGAAACGTAAGAACGGGCGAGGATAGAACCCGCGATCAGAATCTCCAAACTCCAGACCGTCGCGTGGTTCTATCCCCGCCCGTAGTATGGTTTGTTTGCAATCGTGTCATTACGATTTCGTGGGTCACATTTCGTGAATATAACACTAGCGACAGTAGTACTTTTGACGTGATCAGTCCCCTTCCCCTTGGTATGAGGTAGTCAGTCCCTCAGACTTAAAGCACAGACTGGAACAGAAGTGAAGTGAAACGAAGCAGTTACAGTCGAGTGCTGCCCACTAGTGGAAGCAGGTCATTACTAGACAGTTGTTAAGGTAAGGAGTTGCAGAAGACTTTCCCTGTACCAAGACATCATGGTGTTGCTGGGTGGGACAACTGTCACATTGTTGATACACATGTGTTGTACATATATCTTATTCATCTTGTCTATATAGTATGCCATTAATAATATAAATGAAGAGATTATGCAAAGTGAATGCGATAAATATTTATAAGTTCTGATTAGGAGAAATTTATAGTCAAGACAACAATGTATATATGTTTGCAATAAAGTCAATAGAATTCTTGGCTTCATATCAAGAAATGTCGAGTTTTAAGATTACATTTCAACTTTGTCAGTCATAAGCTTTCATTGAGATCATGTTGCCCAGTTCTGGTCTCCATATTTCATAATGTACATAAATGCTTTTGGAAAACTTACTGAGAAGAATTACGAACTTGAGCCTTTTTTCAGGAATCTTTCGTACAACAATAGGCAGAAGACACTGAATTTGTCCTCTCTGGAAAGATGTAGAATTAGGGGATCTGACTCGGTAAATTTTAGATGAATGTAGAAAACTGGTTCAGAGAAACGATATGATGATAAAATAGATACTTGTTTCGCCAACCAGTGGCTTCCTCAGTGCTGAGAAGAATGGTTTATGATCAGTTCAGATAATCAGGGACTGATCACTTTAAACTCTTTCTGACCTTAACACCATTCTTCTCTGCATTGGACTGAGGAAGCCACTGGTTGGCGGAACGTTTCCACAAATAAGATACCAAAGTGCTGCACAAGTGACTATTTCATCAAATTAGATATATATCGGTCGCTGCGCGATTCGAGGAAGGCATCCCCATAGTGTACAACCCCAGCCCCCTCTACCACGAGCTACCAAGATGCAGCATAAGTTTGTAAAGCAGTTTTAAATATTAGTGATGAAGGTTTGAAGCGTATCTGAAGAGACATTCGCAAGTTATCACATGGAAACTAATTCTTTAAATAAAAAAACGGCGACTAAGGATATGCACAGTCCAAAACTAATTCAAACCTTCCATCAAGAAGCACCAGGTTTGACGCCAAGCTGAATATGCATTCTCTGGTTATCTCAGAGAGATCAGTATCCTAAAATACACTGGCACGTTAAGTTTAAACCCGCTCAGAAGTCGCATTATCAAGTTATCAACATTGAAGGTTTGAAGTCAGTCGGTTGAAACATTCAGGAATTATCGAATGAATGAAAGCCGGTATTCTAGTTTTTCCTAGTTCACCTCAAGCTGAGAGTACTGAAAGTCTCTCAGCTCAGGCTGAGAGATTATTAACACATATGGCATATGCATGGAGAGTTACGTGCAGCCGCTTCCTGGGGTCACCGCCCCCGCGACCCTGTCCCAGACCATGCAGGTTGTTACATCAAACTAATTCTTAATCAATCACGCACTAAGGATATCACAGTCCAAAACTAATCAAACTTCCCATCAAGGAGCACGTTGACGCAAGTGTTACATCTCTGGTATCTGAGAATCGTATCCTCAAATACACTGGCAGTAGAAAGCTAGAAGTCGCTTATCAAGTATCAACATTGAGGTGAAGTCATCGTTCTTCAGATTATGATGAATGAAAAGCACGGTTCTAGTTTTCCAAAGTTATTAATGGGTGAAGTTCTCGCTTAGGTGAGCAGTGATAAACCTATGTATGCATGGAGGTTACTTTGAGTGTTCCTGGGGTAGACCGCGACCCTTGCAGCTGGTTGTTAGTCGGCAAGCTGATAGTGTGTTCACACTACACTCATCGATCACTCAACTATACGAACTATTTAACATTGCACTTCTTGACTCCATGTTTTAATCTACCTTTCATCGGTTATGATCTGTCACACTTACTATCTTGTGTTCATTGTTTCAGACGTGAAAAGACACGTACGTTTCAAGCCATCTTCCTCATAATTATTCAGGTCAGCTGGATCTTCACCCAGATCTATACCACATGTGACATGATTGTCTTTACACCCACTTACGCACGTCTAGGACTACAACCATTTACCCAATTCTTGAGAGTTTATACAAGTGTGTTCTCGTATACCCAGACATCTTGTCACTCGTACTGTAGTACCTTATATCAATCCACACCTGGCACAACCACTGCACCTCTTGCTGGACATTTCGGCAGCTACTCCTTCCCATGTACCACTACACTATCTTCATCACCATCACCTTACACTATCTTCACCACTGCACTCTTCAACACCGTCCACACCATCCACACCTCTTCACTCACGATTCTTCATCACATCTTCACACCACACACATCTTACACACCATCTTCATCTCACCACCACACCATCTTCACACACCACACCACCACCCATTTCAACACACCATCTTCACCACACATCCACCTACCGCCACCACCACACCATCATCACCACTACCACACCATCTTCATCGAACCACCACACACCATCTTCATCACTACCACTAACCCACACCATCACCACCACTACAGCATCTTCACCACCACACCATCTTCACTACACCGTTTTCACACCATCTTCACCACTACACCGTCTTCACACCATCTTCATCACCACCACCTCTCCATCTCCCACACTCCCCCAACACCCCCTCAGCCTCTCCCCACTCATCGCCCCTGTGTCACCAACAGAGGAAATAGGCCTTTTGTTGAGAAGTTTTGAAGGGCCACAGCCTAGGTGGAGGAGGGAGGGTGCTGTGGAGGATTGTCTGATTGGAGGGGACTGCTGCCCACGACACGATTGTCACCATTGATTGGAGTGTATAATGGAAGTCTGGTCACCGCCAATAGGATTTGGCCAATCTCGTTAACGTGGTCGTTCTCTGGACAAACATGTGGCCGATGTTGCCATGGAGGGTGGTATGGAGTATTACCATGGAGGGTGGTATGGAGTGTTACCATGGAGGGTGGTATGGAGTATTACCATGGAGGGTGGTATGGAGTGTTACCATGGAGGGTGGTATGTAGTGTTGCCATGGAGGGTGGTATGTAGTGTTGCCATGGAGGGTGGTATGTAGTGTTGCCATGGAGGGTGGTATGTAGTGTTGCCATGGAGGGTGGTATGTAGTGTTGCCATGGAGGGTGGTATGGAGTGTTGCCATGGAGGGTGGTATGGAATTGCCACGGAGGTTGGTATGGAGTGTTGCCATGGTGGTATGGAGTGTTGCCATGGAGGATGGTATGGAGTGTTGCCATGGTGGTATGGAATGTTGCCATGGAGGGTGGTTTGGGGTGTTGCCGTGGAATGCCTTGTGTTGCCGTGGAAGGTATTATGGAGTGTTGCCATGGAGGGTTGCCATGGAGGGTCGTATGGAATGTTGCCATGGAGGGTTGTATGGTGTTGCCATGAAGGGTTGTATGGTGTTGCCATGGTCTTATGGAATGTTGCCATGGTCTTATGGAATGTTGCCATTGAGGGTTGTATGGAGTGTTGCCATGGTGGTATGAAGTGTTGCCGTGGAAGGTCTTGCGTGTGGCCGTGGAAGGTCGTGTGTGTTGCCATGGAATGTTGTATGGAGGTTGTATGGAGTGTTGCCATGGAAGGTTGCATGGAGTGTTGCCATGGAGGGTTGCATGGAGTGTTTAAGCCATAAGGATGTTCATGAGTGTTGCCAGTGAGAGTTGCATGGCAGTGTTGCCATGGAGGGTTGCATGGAGTGTTGCCATGGAGGGTTGCATGGAGTGTTGCCATGGAGGGTTGCATGGAGTGTTGCCATGGAGGGTTGCATGGAGTGTTGCCATGGAGGGTTGCCATGGAGGGTTGCATGGAGTGTTGCCATGGAGGGTTGCATGGAGTGTTGCCATGGAGGGTTGTATGGAGTGTTGCCATGGAAGGTTGTATGGAGTGTTGCCATGGAAGGTTGTATGGAGTGTTGCCATGGAAGGTTGTATGGAGTGTTGCCATGGAAGGTTGTATGGAGTGTTGCCATGGAAGGTTGTATGGAGTGTTGCCATGGAAGGTGTTATGAAGTCATCCCACAAGACAGTGGTGTTATACCTTTATACTTTACGTTTGATGATCCTCAAGAGTTTTCCCAGTGTCACAAGGCAGCCCTGGGGCCAGGCTTGTCTGGTAAAGAGAGAAAACACCAAAAGGACAGTTGCCTTACATATTAATAGAAGGTGACTCTCTTTCCAGGCGGTACCATACCCCCCCCCCCTCTCCACCTCATGCTTCCAGTATGCCATTATCTCTCCTCTGACAAGAGGCAGTTAAATTTTCATTCACTATTCAGTATTTTAGTTAGTTTCTTTTATTAGTCATTTTTACAGTTTTATGTAGTAGTGCATTTTTAATAAATTATTATATTGTCATTTGGGGTCTGGAACTGATTAATTCTATTTACATTATTCTTTAAGGGAAAGATTGCTTTTGTCGTCGTTCATTTTGGTTGTCGAATTGACATCTGAAACGAATTCAATTCGACAACCGAGGTTTCACTGTACCTGGAAAGTACTCGAGGACCTGGTCCTAAATATGCTCACTGCCATAACATGCTGAAGTAAAATAAACCCAGTGAAAAGCAGGGGTGCGGTGGGCACCATAAGGGAAAATTGCGTCAACATCCGTGGCCCTAGACTATTCAACATCTTACCAGAAGATACGAGAAAAACTGCTGGAACAAGTGTAGAAGTCTTAGAGGAAATTGAACAAGTATCTTCAGGTACCAGATCAACCAGGTTGTGATGGATATGTGGGGCAACAGGCCTCCAGCAGCAACATCTTGGTTGACCAGGCTAGCACCAGACGAACCTGGCCCATCGCCGGGCTCCGAGAACAGTAAAACTCTCGAAACTCATCAAAGGTAGAGGTGTCATTGATCTTTGAATCTGTTCTAGTACTAACGTCTCTCCTGCCCTGACTGGAGTTGTCAACACTGAACAATACTTCAAGTGACAGAGCACAAACAATTTAAGTGTCACTATTGGCAATATTTCCTCTCCTGAAAGTCTTCATTTTTCGCCCCCATCATTTTCCTGGGCTTCATGACAGTTGAATTATTGTGCCTTTGAAAGAAAGGTCAGCTGGCATTATTACTCCCAGATCCTTCACATGTTCCTTCCATTCTGTTTGGTAATTCTCTTGTGTTTTATATAGTCCTCTTTTTGAGTTCTTCCTCTCCATATCTAGGCACTTGGAACCCACTATTAATAAAGTTTGAATTTGAATTCCAGGGTCTACCTGGAGGGCACTCCGGGGATCAACGCCCCCACGGCCCGGTTTATGACGAGGCCTCCTGGTGGATCAGGGCCTGATCAACGAGGCTGTTACTGCTGGCCGTGTGTAGTCCAACGTAGAAGCCACAGACCGGCTGATCCGGTACTGACTTTAGGGATCTGTCCAGCTTCCTCTTGAAGACAACCAGGGATCTATTGGTAATTCCCTTTATGGCTGGTGGAAGGCTGTTGAACAGTCTTGGGCCCCAGACGTTTATTGTGTTTTCTCTTAGTGTAGCAATGGTGCCCCTACTTTTCACTGGGAGTATGTTGCATCGCCTGCCAAGTCTTTTGCTTTCGTAGGGAGTGATTTCTATGTGCATATTAGGGACCAGTCCCCCCGGGATCTTCCAGGTGTAGATTATGATGTATCTCTCTCCCCTGTGCTCCAGTGAGTACAAGTCAAGTGCTTCCAGGCGTTCCCAGTAGTTAAGGTGTTTGATGGAACTTATACGTGCAGTGAAGGTTCTCTGTACATTCTCTAAGTCTGCAATTTCACCTGCCTTGAATGTGGATGTTAATGTACTATTTAGAAGTGAATGGAAAAACGGACATTCATATGCCTTGAGCTAACGAAAAAAAAATGTAGTCAAGGTTATCGCAGTGAAAATCTAAACGCAGAACGTAGTTGTTGCGCTTGTGTGTAAACTACCGCATACAACTTCCCAGCTGTTGAAGAACCAGTTAATGAAGATCAAGCAATGTCAGACGACCCGTCCCCAAATATCTTGCTGCTTGGAGACTTCAATTTGAGATATCTTAAGTGGAAGAATGTAGCAAGGACTAATTGCGGGGGAGAGTCCCTGGCGCTACCTTGAACCAACAGTCCCGCACAACATAATTAATAAACCTCTGCAATAAATTCGTCTTAAGAGACTGCTGATCCGTCCAGTCTCAGAAACACCCTAAACCTTGTATTTCATCACTGAGGACCTGGTTCAGGATATAACTTTGTTGAAGACTGCAGTCTCAGGCCACAACATAATCGAAGTACACACGTGTATGTACAGAGACCTGGGACACACGAACACCATCATTCATGAGGCTGAATTCAACAAATTCAGTTTCAAGAACATCATCATCAACCGAGACCAAATATATCACTAGCTTCATGATATAAGCTGGCTGACAGTGACTGATGTGACCACCGCAGACCTCAACGAGCTCCACGGGAGGATGAGCTTATTGGAGCTGAAGTATGCTTAAGACACATACCTTCACAAACTCTTCATAGTTTCTAATGTAGCGCGTCGGTCTGGAGTTTAATGACTTTCTGATCGCGGGTTCAAACCCCGCCCGTGGTATGGTTTGTTTGCAATCGTGTCATTACGATTTCGTGAGTCGAGTAGCCCTTTCCTCTGTTGGGTAAAGAGCCATCAACAGGATTCCCATGTATTCTGCTGCAGGTCCAGATTTGTGGAACTCAATATATGTATATCCTCTGTATCCCTGTATTGTTTGTAACAGCTTGGCAAAGCTCCTGGAGAGCGAAACGTTGCCACAATAAAATGTCGCATTAATTGCACTTGTCCTTATACCTATAATCTCTCTTCTACACTTAAAATATTATCTTCTCGCTGCCTGCACGCATCTCTTAATTTTGCTGTATTGTTTAAGAACATAATGAAGGATCACTGCAGTAAGCCTGTATTTAAAGCTAACCAAAGTTCTCGTCTCAGTGATGCTGCCTGGGAAGCTTTTCCAAATGCAAACTTGTCTACACAGCACAGGACGAGCCTGGCCCACGGTCGGGTTCCGAGAGTAGTAAGACTCTTGAAGCTCGTCAAAGGTATATGTCAAAGGTACACTTATGCGAGTAGCAGATACAGGAAGAGATGCAGAATAAATTACCTACTGAAAAGTGGTGGTGAAGAGGTGGAACTGGGGTTGGAGGAGTGACTCCATCTACCACTGCTTCACCTCATCTGTTATCAGTATATGAGAGCCATCTCCGCGAATATGTTGCACTTTTGTCAAGACTCTAGGATGAGGGACTGATTACCTCAGACTCCTCCTCATCGTCAACCTTTCTCTGCATTGGAGTGAAGAAGCCACTGCGTGGCGAAACGTTTCCGGAATAAAGCTTCCCAAATGTTGCATAAATGTCTCATTTATCAATTTGTCGGTTTTCTAAACCATTTATACACAGTAATATCCGTGTCTCAAGACACTTCATCTTCCTATCAGTTGTCAGAAATATTACCGTATGAATGGCAGAGGTTTTCAAAAACAAAGTGGACCACTTCCTTCAAGTATCTCATCATCAGGCTGTGACTGCTGTCTTGCACAGCCTGGCTGATCGGACAACAGGAAGGCTGGCCGGGGTGCGTGGGAGGTTTAAGGGAGTGTTAGAAACTCTTGAAACCGGTTAGAGGTTTACCACGAGTAAATAATTTTACCATTGGCTAGCTGGTGGGTGCAGGTAGGAGGTTGGTTGTCACTTTGAAGCACTCACTGGAACATATTATCTTGCCGCACGTCCTGCCTCGCCCCCTTCATTCTCCTGCTGATGACACTGATAACAATTAGCATTCGGTTCAGCATCTGAGCAATTAATAGGTGAAGATACCAGCCAGAGGTCAGCAAGAAGAGTTCGTGGAGGCAGATGTTGTCCTGGTACTTTTTATTGTCTTGAAAACGGTATCAAATACCGACAAGTTGATGATTTAGACACGTGTCTTAAGCAACTTTTTGATGACTTAGACAATACCGGGATGTCTTTGTGGAAACTTTTCGCCAACTAATGGCTTCCTAAGTCCAGTAGAAGAATGGTTGAAGATCAGGAGTAGTTTGAGATAATCAGTTGTACATAAATAAAGAATTACACACATGTGCAACATTTGGTATCTTATTTCTGGACGTTTCTCCATCTAGTGACTTTATCAATACAAGGATATAATGTGAAGAATTATATACAAAAGATGAGGTAACAAGTCCCTCAGCCTTGGAGTTGGTGAAGAACACCGAAGTCTTCAAGGAACTGAAGCACAGTCATATAGCTTGGCGCCCAACTCCATGACTGTGCTTCAGTTACTTCACCAGCTCCAAGGCTGAGGGACTGATTACCTCATACGTGGTAGAGTTAGCGACAAAATATTAGGTAAAAGGACAGATGCAACAATGCCACAATAAAATGTCACAGTTGCACCTGTGTCGTTAAGTAAGTAAGTAAGTAAGTTTATTCAGGTATACACAAATACAGTTACATAGAATTATCATACATAGCAGCATATGTGTAGAGAACCTATGATAACCCATAAAAGTCAGACACAGTGACTTATTTCCATTGGGGTCCTTTTACCAAACATACTTTATACATGTACTCATCTGGTTGTAAATGGTATGGTGATACCGACAAACTGTGGAAAATGACACTTGTAAACAGTTCAGGGCATTTACTAAGAACATAAGAAAGGAGGAACACTGCAGCAGGCCTGCTGGCCCATACACAATACACAAATAACCCGCACATAGGAGAGAGAAGCATAAGAGTGGGGGAGCCAGTGTGTATAGATGAGGGGGGCAGGGACGGGACCAAGAGAGGAAGAAAAAGAGTAGTGGTAAGGTGGGTAGTAGTAGTGGTAACAGAAAGTAGGGAGAGTAGTTTTAGTGGCACAAGAGATAGGAACGGGAGTGAAGGCCCATACTTGGCAGGTCATTCAAGGACCTGCAACGTTTTGCCATGAGCGGCTTCATTACTGCTCTATACTTAACTAGTTACGCTCACTGAGTTATGTTAGTGCTGGGCGAGGCTGCTCCGGACCTCGGCTCTAAATTAACACTAACCGACTTTTACTGTGTTCTTTATCTCCGATTTTAACATACTTGTTCATGAAGGTGTGTGTGAGGTTAGTCTACAAGTTTGTTAAGTTGCTCTTCAAGACACTTGTATTTTCTTGACTGGAATATTGCTACTAAGAGCACCATTTACAGCAGGTGAAAGTGCAGAGCTGGAGAATGTACAGAGAACTTTCACTACTTGTGCCGGTTCAGTAATGCATCTAAATTACTGGGAGCGCCTGAAGTACATCACACTGTTCTCCCTGGAACACGAGCAAGCTAGTTGCAACATAATCTATGCCTCGAAAATGCTAGGTAAAAGGACACATGTGCAACTAATGCGACATTTTATTGTGGCAACGTTTCGCTCTCCAGGAGCTTTGTCACGCCGTTACAAATAGTGGGACACAGGGTGTGTGTGTGTGTGTGTGTGTGTGTGTGTGTGTGTGTGTGTGTGTGTGTGTGTGTGTGTGTGTGTGTGTACTCACCTATTTGTACTCGCCTATTTGTGGTTGCAGGGGTCGAGTCCTAGCTCCTGGCCCCGCCTCTTCACCGGTTGCTACTAGGCCCTCTCTCTCCCCGCTCCATGAGCTTTATCAAACCTCGTCTTAAAACTGTGTATGGTTCCTGCCTCCACTACGTCATTTTCTAGGCTATTCCACTGCCTTACAACTCTATGACTGAAGAAATACTTCCTACTATCTCTCTGACTCATTTGTGTCTTCAACTTCCAATTGTGGCCTCTTGTTTCTGTGTCCCCTCCCTGGAACATCCTGTCCTTGTCCACCTTGTCTATTCCACGCAGTATTTTATATGTCGTTATCATGTCTCCCCTGACCTCCTGTCCTCCAGTGTCGTCAGGCCGATTTCCCTTAATCTTTCTTCATAGGACATTCCCCTTAGCTCTGGAACTAACCTTGTTGCAAACCTTTGTACTTTCTCTAGTTTCTTGACGTGTGTGGTGCGTGGTGTGTGGTGCTGATGACTGGGTGGTGTGTGGTGCTGATGACTGGGTGGTGTGTGGTGCTGATGACTGGATGGTGTGTGGTGCTGATGACTGGGTGGTGTGTGGTGCTGATGACTGGGTGGTGTGTGGTGCGTGGTGTGTGGTGCTGATGGCTGGGTGGTGTGTGGTGCTGATGACTGGGTGGTGTGTGGTGCTGATGACTGGGTGGTGTGTGGTGCTGATGACTGGGTGGTGTGTGGTGCTGATGACTGGGTGGTGTGTGGTGCTGATGACTGGGTGGTGTGTGGTGCTGATGACTGGGTGGTGTGTGGTGCTGATGGCTGGGTGGTGTGTGGTGCTGATGGCTGGGTGGTGTGTGGTGCTGATGGCTGGGTGGTGTGTGGTGCTGATGACTGGGTGGTGTGTGGTGCTGATGACTGGGTGGTGTGTGGTGCTGATGACTGGGTGGTGTGTGGTGCTGATGACTGGGTGGTGTGTGGTGCTGATGACTGGGTGGTGTGTGTGTGTGTGTGTGTAGTAGTAGTAGTAGTAGTAATAGTATTAGTAAACGATAAAAATATTACAAAACTATAAAATTAGATTTAAGAGAAAGCGCTAAACTCCTAGGGGGTCATACCATTCCTGAGGAATGAGAGAGAATCAGGTCCGAGCCAAGGAAGAGGAGGATGTTACATTCCTTGGATCAGGAGCCCCCCTCAACAGCATCAAGGAACCACCTCCCATGAAGGGACGGCAATTGACAGTAGAACATGCACTCCTGTCCCTCGGATCAAACCTGATTGCCTGCCATTCTTCCCACTGGGGTTGTGGAACGTGGCTAGGCCTACCAGTGGTGAACTGGACGGGAGATTAGGCCTACTTAATGGTGTACTGGCTTGAGTTGGTCTCCTTTGTGAACCAAAGACATTCGCTTTTTAGGTTCTAGGTACACGAAAAACACGTTACCAGTCCTCGTTACCAGTACACTTTACCAGTGCACGTTACCAGTCCACATCACCAGTCCTTGTTACCAGTACACTTTACCGATCCTCGTTACTAGTCCACGTTACCAGTACTTCAAACGTTCCTAGTAATTCAGATGCTGGACTGAATTTATACGAGCAGTGAATGTTCTCTGCTTGTTCTCGGCTCAACGGTTTCTTCTGCTTTTAAGGAAGCAGTTAATATACAGCAATATTGCAGTCTTTAGAAAGGCTTGATATCTGTTGTTCCAAGTTTTATTTATCACCTGACATTATCACTCCCATGTCTTACACATTGGTCTTCCGTTCTGTTGAGTGATTCTTGTACTCCATTCCAGTCTTTATCTCTCACATTTTTACACAGTGTATTAATTGCAATTTGTCCTCGTTGAGCATCATATTTTTATAAGTGGCCCACTGGAAGACTTAGTTATATCTGCTTGGAGGTTCGCTGTGCCTCAGTGGATGCCACTCTGGTACAAATTTTATTATTCTCTGTAAAGGTTGATACGGTGCTATTATTTATGTCCCTTTCTCTGATATGAGAATGAGAAAGAGAAGTGGGGCGAGTACTGTGTCTTGGAGAATAGAAGTTTTCACTGTGGCAGTCACTGATTTTACTCATTTCACTGTTACTCTCTGGGTTCTATTTTTAAGGATGTTAAATATACATCTTCCCACTCTTCTTTTTTTGTACCTGTTTAGTTCACTATTTCACCTCGTAAAAGGCTTTCGCGCTTCCATATAAAACGAAGACACGTTGGCGAGTAACAGAACGACATATTTTTCACCTACCAGGGCCAAAAATATCCACTATGTGTATCTTTGTTTACATACGTGTCGTTCTCGCATGCTTATCAGTGTCGATAACGACATAAAGAAACACTTGTAAAAGTTTGAAAGGCCTAAATTTAGTCTTGTGGAAGACTAAATTTAGGCCTTCTGTTGGTTTTGTGTGCAACAGTGTGACGAGTGGTGCTGATGGCTGGGTGGTGTGTGTGGTGCTGATGGCTGGGTGGTGTGTGTGTGTGCTGATGGCTGGGTGGTGTGTGTGGTGCTGATGGCTGGGTGGTGTGTGTGGTGTTGATGGCTGGGTGGTGGGGTGTGGTGTTGATGGCTGGGTGGTGTGTGTGGTGTTGATGGCTGGGTGGTGTGTGTGGTGCTGATGGCTGGGTGGTGTGTGTGGTGCTGATGGCTGGGTGGTGTGTGTGGTGCTGATGGCTGGGTGGTGTGTGTGGTGCTGATGGCTGGGTGGTGTGTGTGGTGTTGATGGCTGGGTGGTGTGTGTGGTGTTGATGGCTGGGTGGTGTGTGTGGTGCTGATGGCTGGGTGGTGTGTGTGGTGCTGATGGCTGGGTGGTGTGTGTGGTGCTGATGGCTGGTGGTGTGTGTGGTGCTGATGGCTGGGTGGTGTGTGTGGTGTTGATGGCTGGGTGTGTGTGTGTGGTGTTGATGGCTGGGTGGTGTGTGTGGTGCTGATGGCTGGGTGGTGTGTGTGGTGCTGATGGCTGGGTGGTGTGTGTGGTGTTGATGGCTGGGTGGTGTGTGTGGTGTTGATGGCTGGGTGGTGTTGTGGTGCTGATGGCTGGGTGGTGTTTTGTGGTGCTGATGGCTGGGTGGTGTGTGTGGTGCTGATGGCTGGGTGGTGTGTGTGGTGCTGATGGCTGGGTGGTGTGTGTGGTGCTGATGGCTGGGTGGTGTGTGGTGCTGATGGCTGGGTGGCGTGTGGTGCTGATGACTGGGTGGCGTGTGGTGCTGATGACTGGGTGGCGTGTGGTGCTGATGACTGGGTGGTGTGTGGTGCTGATGACTGGATAGTGTGTGGTGCTGATGGCGGGGTGGTGTGTGGTACTGATGACTGGGTGGTGTGTGGTGCTGATGACTGGATGGTGTGTGGTACTGATGACTGGGGTGGTGTGTGGTGCTGATGACTGGGTGGTGCGTGGTGCTGATGGCTGGGTGGTGTGTGGTACTGATGACTGGATGGTGTGTGGTACTGATGACTGGGTGGTGTGTGGTGCTGATGGCTGGATGGTGTGTGGTGCTGATGGCTGGGTGGTGTGTGGTGCTGATGGCTGGGTGGTGTGTGGTGCTGATGACTGGGTGGTGTGTGGTACTGATGACTGGATGGTGTGTGGTACTGATGACTGGGTGGTGTGTGGTGCTGATGGCTGGGTGGTGTGTGGTACTGATGGCTGGGTGGTTCGTGGTGCTGATGGCTGGGTGGTGCGTGGTGCTGATGGCTGGGTGGTGTGTGGTGCTGATGACTGGATGGTGTGTGGTGCTGATGGCTGGATGGTGTGTGGTGCTGATGGCTGGGTGGTGTGTGGTGCTGATGACTGGGTGGTGTGTGGTGCTGATGACTGGATGGTGTGTGGTGCTGATGGCTGGATGGTGTGTGGTGCTGATGGCTGGGTGGTGTGTGGTGCTGATGGCTGGGTGGTGTGTGTGTGCTGATGGCTGGGTGGTGTGTGGTGCTGATGACTGGGTGGTGTGTGGTGCTGATGACTGGGTGGTGTGTGGTGCTGATGACTGGGTGGTGTGTGTGCTGATGACTGGGTGGTGTGTGGTGCTGATGACTGGGTGGTGTGTGGTCTGATGACTGGGTGGTGTGTGGTGCTGATGACTGGGTGGTGTGTGGTGCTGATGACTGGGTGGGTGTGTTGATGGCTGGGTGGTGTGTGGTGCTGATGGCTGGGTGGTGTGTAGTGCTGATGACTGGGTGGTGTGTGGTGCTGATGACTGGTGGTGTTTAGTTTTATGACTGGGTGGTGTGTGTTGATGGCTGGGTGGTGCGTGGTGCTGATGACTGGGTGGTGTGTGGTGCTGATGACTGGGTGGTGTGTGGTGCTGATGACTGGGTGGTGTGTGGTGCTGATGACTGGGTGGTGTGTAGTGCTGATGACTGGGTGGTGTGTGGTGCTGATGACTGGGTGTGTGTGTTGATGACTGGGTGGTGTGTGGTGCTGATGACTGGGTGGTGTGTGGTGCTGATGACTGGGTGGTGTGTGGTGCTGATGACTGGGTGGTGTGTGTTGATGGCTGGGTGGTGTGTGGTGCTGATGACTGGGTAGTGTGTGGTGCTGATGACTGGGTGGTGTGTGGTGCTGATGACTGGGTGGTGTGTGGTGCTGATGACTGGGTGGTGTGTGGTGCTGATGACGGGGTGGTGTTGTGGTGCTGATGACTGGGTGGTGTGTGTTGATGGCTGGGTGGTGTGTAGTGCTGATGACTGGGTGGTGTGTGGTGCTGATGACTGGGTGGTGTGTGGTGCTGATGACTGGGTGGTGTGTGTTGATGACTGGGTGGTGTGTGGTGCTGATGACTGGGTGGTGTGTGGTGCTGATGACTGGGTGGTGTGTAGTGCTGATGACTGGGTGGTGTGTGTTGATGGCTGGGTGGTGTGTGGTGCTGATGACTGGGTGGTGTGTGGTGCTGATGACTGGGTGGTGTGTGGTGCTGATGACTGGGTGGTGTGTAGTGCTGATGACTGGGTGGTGTGTGGTGCTGATGACTGGGTGGTGTGTGGTGCTGATGACTGGGTGGTGTGTGTTGATGGCTGGGTGGTGTGTGGTGCTGATGACTGGGTGGTGTGTGGTGCTGATGACTGGGTGGTGTGTGGTGCTGATGACTGGGTGGTGTGTAGTGCTGATGACTGGGTGGTGTGTGGTGCTGATGACTGGGTGGTGTGTGGTGCTGATGACTGGGTGGTGTGTGGTGCTGATGACTGGGTGGTGTGTGGTGCTGATGGCTGGGTGGTGTGTGGTGCTGATGGCTGGGTGGTGTGTGGTGCTGATGACTGGGTGGTGTGTGTTGATGGCTGGGTGGTGCGTGGTGCTGATGGCTGGGTGGTGTGTGTTGATGGCTGGGTGGTGCGTGGTGCTGATGACTGGGTGGTGCGTGGTGCTGATGACTGGGTGGTGCGTGGTGCTGATGACTGGGTGGTGCGTGGTGCTGATGACTGGGTGGTGCGTGGTGCTGATGGCTGGGTGGTGTGTGGTGCTGATGACTGGATGGTGAGAGACTTCAAGGTGGCCCACTGGTTTCGTCGGTGTCCTGTGCGCTCCCATACATGGGTGATGGGTATGCAGCAATATGCGTGTGTACACTCACCGATGTGTGCAGGGTCGAGCCAGCAGTGTGTCAGCCTGAGCTTGGAGTGTCGACCGGTATACTGCATTTGATGTCTTATCACTACCACTTTCTCGCCTACTTCTTTCCTCTGAGAGGACTAACCACAGTTTCTATCTGAACGATACCAATAAAAGTATGAAAGTTGCCTCATTAGAAGACAAATAAATAATACACATATCAACAAAGCCCTCCAGTGGGTAAAGGGAAATAAGAGAGGATTCATCGTTGACCAGTTCCAGCTGCTTGGATACAAAAATACCAAATAACTGGAAACGAGCGTAGGATGGAAAACGCAGGCAGATTATCTCATAGTATGACAGTAATTTGTAAAAGACTTCTGATTAATAGCATCACATGAACTATCGTCTAAAGAACATAAGATAAATGCAACAAAAGGCCTGGAAGATAATGCATTGAGAAGAAAAGAAGAGACAGGCACAGTACCATGACTGGGACAATACAGTGTGACTTGTAATTAGTCGAAGTCGGACCGAAATGTTATCATAAGCTTCTCTGTCCTATGTGCGAGTTATCTGTGTACTGCGAGAACTTTCAAAACAGTGGGTATCACAGCTGGGATGGTATTGTTCATATCACTTGTGCTCTCATCTCTAGAATATTGTTCTGTCATAAAAGGTCTTATGTTGACAAGAGAGATATCAAGGCTAGAAAATGTACAGAGATCACATAAGTTCCGTATAAAATTTATAAAACATCTGTGCTACTGGGAACGCCTCGGAACACCTGGAATGTGAATTTATTCTTTGGAGGGAAGAAGATAGTTAACTGATATATGCATAGAAGAACAATTAAATGTCATCTCAATCTGCACACAACCTTAGCATACTGGAGTGGGAGATACGGAAGGAAATATAAAATCCAGTGCATTGAGCATCTTGGGCGCCATGAGCACATTGATGGAACACTGTCAACAGCAGTGGGCCCAGAATCTTAAACCTGCTACCAACACGTGACAGAAATATTGCTGGTGTAAAGGCAGACGCTTTCAAGAAGAAACTGGAGAAGTTCCTGCAGGATGAGTAAGACACATGTGCAACAGTTGGTTGTCTTTGTTGGTGGAACGTTTCGCCTACACGGTAGGTTTCTTCAGTCAAATGCAGAGTATAGACTGAAGGCAACAGAAGTGACGAGGTAAAGATGGTGTAATTAGTCCATCAACCTTGTAGAAATAGTTCGAGTTTGTCAGTCCCTCAGCGTGGAGAAGAGTTCATCTCCATGGTCTGGATCAGTATTATTCCAGAGTCCTAAAGAATTCTGTACTGGGGCTCCTCAATGTTGCTCTGAATTAAAAGTTAAATAATTCATGTTAATGAAAGGAGACTCGTATACTGACGATGAACAGGAAACGAGTGAAATCCTGAAAGAACAGTACGAGTCGGTGTTCAGCAACCCACTAAATGACAGCAAGGTAGAGAATGCAGAAACATTTTTCACTCCCGCAGAAGGCAGCGCAGACCAACTAACAGACATTAGTACAAATCCTATAGAGCTCGAAAAAGAAATTGTAATCATGCCCACTCACTCAGCGCCTGGACCAGGTTCGTGGAATGCCTTGTTTATAAAAAAGTGCAAAGTACCACTAGCAAGAGCTCTCGGTATTCTCCGGAGAAAGAGCCTAGACTTGGGTGAAATACCAGAGATTTTAAAGAGTGCAGACATAGCTCTTATGCATAAGGAAGGTAGTAGAGTACTAGCTAAGAATTACAGATCAGTGGCACTAACTTCCCACATCATAAAAATCTTCAAAAGAGTGATAAAACGGCAGTTTACAAATTTCATGGAACAATACAACCGGCAAAACCCAAACGAGCATTGTTTTAGAGCAGGACGATCATGCCTGTCACAGCTACTGAGTCTGACAGAATTACGGAGGCTTTGGAAGACAACTAAAATGCAGATGTGATATACGCAGACTTTGCAAAGGCATTTGATAGATGTGATTTTGGGGTGATTGCACACAAAATGAGGGGCGATAGGCATTAGAGGGAAGGTAGGAAGATGGATTTTCGGCTTCCTAAAACACAGAACACAAAAAATAGTAAACATTAAAATCCAACTTCAGCAAGGTACGAAGCTCAGTTCCCCAAGGCACTGTCCTGGCACCTCTACTGTTTCTCATCCTCTTAGCAGACATAGATACAAACCCCCATCACAATTTTGTATCATCATTTGCAGACAACACTAAAATTAGAAGACACTGAAAAATTACAGGAAGATATAAGCAGTGTTTTCCAGTGGGCAGTGAAGAACAACATGATGTTCAGTGGTGATAAGTTTCAGTTTCCTGGGTAAGGAAAGAATGATGAACTCAAAAGGAACATTGTATATAAAACTCAAGAGGATCGTCAGAACGTAAGGAGCAAGTGAAAGACTTGGAAATAATTATGTCAGCTGAAATTTCTGTCAAAGAACGCAATCAGACGAAGGTCACCATGACGGGGTTGATAATGAGAACTTCCAAACAAAGGAAATAATGCCAGTGGTGACACTTCTTAATCGCTAGTGCTTCAACATTTGGAATATTGTTCAGTGTTGACGGCCCCGTTGAGGGCTGGAGAAATGTAAGAGCTTGAACAAATGCAGATATTGTTTGGAAATAAATGGTATAAAATACCGACACAATGGCAATACAAACACAAATGCAGTATAATGTGATCCTTTATTGACTACGTTTCGCCCACACAGTGGGCTTTTTCAAGTCACAAACAGAACTACCTGGGGTGGAAGGAACGCGAGTATTTATAGTCCGGCTGAGGTCAGGTGAAGAATGCTGCATCTGATGATGTACCGAGTGGGGTTATAGAGTCTAAAAACTTGGGTAGCTTGGAAAGGAGATTGGATAAGTTTGTGAGCAGACCTTCTACAGTGTTCTTATGTGGGATAGCGATGAAGAAGTTTCTTGGCAAGTGGTTCAGCTATGTTATAGAAGCCACTATTCTGGTTGAAGTTGTCGGATATAGAAATAAGTGATGATTCCAGGATTCTTCGGTATTGAGTGTTGTCTTCTGTGGCGATAAGTCTTGAGTTTCTGTAGTTTATCAAGTGGTTGTGTGAATTACGGTGTTGTACGCAGGCATTCCTTGTGTCGTCAGACCTGCTTGCGTATTGGTGTTCTGAAATACGTGTTTGGAGGTCCCTTGATGTTTCGCCCACGTATAACTTGTTGCAGTCATTACAAGGGATTATGTATACCCCTGCAGAGGATGGAGGCTTGTCCTGCCTACTACTGGTGATGTCCTTGATGGTCGTGGTTGTGGAGGTAGATACTTGGAATGATGTTTTGGCAAAGATGTTGGAAACATGTTTGGCAATGGAGTTGGTGGGAAGGACTATGTATCTCTTCTCGGCAGTGTCTTCTCTGGGTGTGTTGAAGATGTTTAATGCTCGCCGTCTGCAGTCTCTGATGAAGTGACGAGGATAGTGGAGTTTAGAAAATATTTGTTCAATTATAGTGCATTCTTCCTCAAGGAACTCGTTGCTGCAGATTCTGAGTGCACGCAGGAAGAAGCCTATAATTACACCACGTTTGGTTTTGGTGTCGTGGTGAGAGTAGAAGTGGAGAAGATCGTTTTGGTTGGTGGGTTTTCGATAGACTTTAAAACGAAGTTCGTGGTCAGCTTTGCAGAGCAGGACATCAAGGAAAGGAAGAGTGTTGTCGACTTCTTCTTCAAGTGTGAACTGGATTGAAGGCTCGACCTGGTTGAGCTTGTCTTGGAGAGCTTGAACGTTGAAGCGTTTAGGAGTTATGAGGAGAATGTCGTCAACATAACGGAGCCAGGTGACAGACGAAGGAATAATGGTGGAGAAACGTTCGGCTTCTAGATGTTCCATGTATAGGTTCGCCAGGACTGCACTGAGTGGCGAACCCATGGGTAGTCCAAAAGTCTGCTGAAAGAGGTGATTTTCGAAAGAGAAACACGTAAAGCCAACACATAGTTCAACAAGGTCGATGAAATCGCTGGCTGGAATGGGAAGATCAAGTGAATCGTCAATTTTTCTGCGCAAGAGATCGATGGCTTGTGTAGTAGGTACTTTGGTGAATAGGGAAGTCACGTCAAGGCTGGAAAGTTTCTTGTTCCTGATGTTGATGTTGCGAATGCGATTGAGAAGATCACCTGAGTGTTTGAGATGTGCTGGACTGATAGTGCCCAAGAGTTTAGAGAGGTGTTTGGCGAGAATTCCTGAGAGCTGGTGGGGAGCACTGCCTATTCCCGAGGATATGGGCCTCAGTGGGATACCAGGCTTGTGAGTCTTTGGCAGGCCGTACATTCTGGCAGGTCTGGGGTTGCTGGGCATGGTGTGCAGAAGTTTCTTTCCTTGTTCTGAGCCCCTCAGAATGCGGCGAGTCCTTTGAAGAAAAGTTTTAGTAAGGTTGTCCATGAACACTGACGATTACAGGAACAAAATGCTCAATCTACTTAATGACCCAGATACCTACAAACCTCTCACAACTAACCAAGTGGACAACCTTACTAAAACTTTTCTTCAAAGGACTCGCCGCATTCTGAGGGGCTCAGAACAAGGAAAGAAACTTCTGCACACCATGCCCAGCAACCCCAGACCTGCCAGAATGTACGGCCTGCCAAAGACTCACAAGCCTGGTATCCCACTGAGGCCCATATCCTCGGGAATAGGCAGTGCTCCCCACCAGCTCTCAGGAATTCTCGCCAAACACCTCTCTAAACTCTTGGGCACTATCAGTCCAGCACATCTCAAACACTCAGGTGATCTTCTCAATCGCATTCGCAACATCAACATCAGGAACAAGAAACTTTCCAGCCTTGACGTGACTTCCCTATTCACCAAAGTACCTACTACACAAGCCATCGATCTCTTGCGCAGAAAAATTGACGATTCACTTGATCTTCCCATTCCAGCCAGCGATTTCATCGACCTTGTTGAACTATGTGTTGGCTTTACGTGTTTCTCTTTCGAAAATCACCTCTTTCAGCAGACTTTTGGACTACCCATGGGTTCGCCACTCAGTGCAGTCCTGGCGAACCTATACATGGAACATCTAGAAGCCGAACGTTTCTCCACCATTATTCCTTCGTCTGTCACCTGGCTCCGTTATGTTGACGACATTCTCCTCATAACTCCTAAACGCTTCAACGTTCAAGCTCTCCAAGACAAGCTCAACCAGGTCGAGCCTTCAATCCAGTTCACACTTGAAGAAGAAGTCGACAACACTCTTCCTTTCCTTGATGTCCTGCTCTGCAAAGCTGACCACGAACTTCGTTTTAAAGTCTATCGAAAACCCACCAACCAAAACGATCTTCTCCACTTCTACTCTCACCACGACACCAAAACCAAACGTGGTGTAATTATAGGCTTCTTCCTGCGTGCACTCAGAATCTGCAGCAACGAGTTCCTTGAGGAAGAATGCACTATAATTGAACAAATATTTTCTAAACTCCACTATCCTCGTCACTTCATCAGAGACTGCAGACGGCGAGCATTAAACATCTTCAACACACCCAGAGAAGACACTGCCGAGAAGAGATACATAGTCCTTCCCACCAACTCCATTGCCAAACATGTTTCCAACATCTTTGCCAAAACATCATTCCAAGTATCTACCTCCACAACCACGACCATCAAGGACATCACCAGTAGTAGGCAGGACAAGCCTCCATCCTCTGCAGGGGTATACATAATCCCTTGTAATGACTGCAACAAGTTATACGTGGGCGAAACATCAAGGGACCTCCAAACACGTATTTCAGAACACCAATACGCAAGCAGGTCTGACGACACAAGGAATGCCTGCGTACAACACCGTAATTCACACAACCACTTGATAAACTACAGAAACTCAAGACTTATCGCCACAGAAGACAACACTCAATACGAAGAATCTGGAATCATCACTTATTTCTATATCCGACAACTTCAACCAGAATAGTGGCTTCTATAAACATAGCTGAACCACTTGCCAAGAAACTTCTTCATCGCTATCCCACATAAGAACACTGTAGAAGGTCTGCTCACAAACTTACCCAAATTTCCTTTCCAAGCTACCCAAGTTTTTAGACTCTTATAACCCCACTCGGTACATCATCAGATGCAGCATTCTTCACCTGACCTCAGCCGGACTATAAATACTCGCGTTCCTTCCACCCCAGGTAGTTCTGTTTGTGACTTGAAAAAGCCCACTGTGTGGGCGAAACGTAGTCAATAAAGGATCACATTATACTGCATTTGTGTTTATATTGCCAGATATTGTTTAGGGACCGCATAGACCCAGTAAAGCATTTAAATTGCTGGGAACGCCTTATTCTTAATTATGTACCCACTGGAGCGGAGGAGAGAGAGGTACATGATAATATATACCTGGAAAGTACTCGAAGTCCTGGTCTCAAATCTGCACACTGCCATAACATACTGGAGTGAGAGATATGGGAGGAAGTGTAAAATAAGCCCAGTGAAAAGGAAAAACTGTATCAACATCCGTGGTCTCAGACGCTTCAACATCTTACCGGAAAATATCAGAAACATTGCTGGAACAAATGGAGAAATCTTCAAGAAGAAACTAAACAAATATCTTCACCAGGTGCCAGATCAACCAGGCTGCCAGCAACAACAGCCTAGTTGACCAGGCTAGCACGAGACGAGCCTGGCCCATGTAAGACTCCCGAAACTCATCAGAGGTATATCAAGGGTAACCTATGTGGGTCATTCAGCGCAAGACGTGGTGGAGGCTTGATCCTCCGTCTGCTGAGCGCCAGATAGACGAACTTCCTGTTTGTACTCGCCTAGATGTTATATTGCTGTGAAAGATGCTTGTCTCTTATTGCAGGTGGAAGTCATATGGATGATGTGTGCTCCTCCAGGGACCAAATCCAGTGTCATGTTTACTCACAAAATCTTTTGCATACATGTGTATAATTTCTCTCATTCCGGTCTCAGTGTTCTCTCCCACTTGCACTTGAGGTCTCGTAGCTCGGTTGGTGGCGCGCTCAGCCCACACCCTGAGTGTCCGTAGTTGGATCCCCGGTACGAGTGGAAAATTTTGACGTGTTTCCTTACACTTGCTGTCCCTGTTCACCTAGCAGTAAGTAGGTACCTGGGTGTTATCCTACTGGTGTGGGTGGCATCTTGGGGGGGGGGGGGGGTAGTATACCTCAGACAGGGTTGGACTTTGAAATGAGCTCAGGCAGTATAACAACTCTTAGCCTGTAAAAGTGATTTGTTTTTTAAATAAACTAGACTTTTGATACGAATAAAATACTGGAATACAAACTTTATTGAGTTGAAAGTACTACCTTTGTGGACCCCCAGTACTACCTTTGTGGACCCCCAGTACTACCTTAGTGGACCCCCAGTACTACCTTAGTGGACCCCCAGTACTACCTTAGTGGACCCCAGTACTACCTTTGTGGACCCCCAGTACTACCTTTGTGGAGCCCCAGTACTACCTTTGTGGACCCCCAGTACTACCTTAGTGGACCCCCAGTACTACCTTAGTGGACCCCCAGTACTACCTTAGTGGACCCCCAGTACTACCTTAGTGGACCCCCAGTACTACCTTAGTGGACCCCCAGTACTACCTTAGTGGACCCCCAGTACTACCTTAGTGGACCCCAGTACTACCTTTGTGGACCCCCAGTACTACCTTAGTGGACCCCCAGTACTACCTTTGTGGACCCCCAGTACTACCTTTGTGGACCCCCAGTACTACCTTTGTGGACCCCCAGTACTACCTTAGTGGACCCCCAGTTACTACCTTAGTGGACCCCCAGTACTACCTTTGTGGACCCCCAGTACTACCTTTGTGGACCCCAGGTGTCCGCAGGCCACAGGTTGGTAACCGCAGATCTACACACTAACCATACCACGGGCGGGGATAAAACCCGCGATCAGAGAGTCTCAAAACTCCAGACCGTCGCGTTAGCCACTGGACCAGCTAGCCACAATAAGATTCGTCCAACTAGGTATATTTCTACACCATAGGAAGGTTAGCATAGGCACCACTGTGACCACAAATGCAATTTTTTACAGACGAATCTCCAGCTAGCGTGGCCATGACGAACTCTAGCTCAAGTCCCCTCAAAGCCGTCAACATGACTCACGAAATCGTAATGACACGATTTCAAACAAACCATACCACGGACGGGGATAGCTGGCCCAGTGGCTAACGCGACGGTCTGGAGTTTTGAGACACTCTGATCGCGGGTTCTATCCCCGTCCGTAGTATGGTTTGTTTGCAATCGTGTCATTACGATTTCGTGAGTCATCTACACACTAATTTGAAGCAGATGTTATGATAGGAGCGAGATTCTGGATGTACCATCACCTGCACCAGTTTAACGAAGGATTTACTGGGAATACCGGGACCTTCACAACATACAAGACCAACACTTGGGTATCTTGAATGAAGAAACGTTTCGCCCGCACAGCAGGGTTCTTTAGTCGAATTCAGGCGAATATAACACGAGAGAGAGTAGACAGAGCAGTTTTTTATGTGATCCGCCAGTTGCGCGGGCGAAACGTCTCGTTAGGAAATACTTGTCTTGGTTCCTAACACTGTCACATGTGTCTTGTTTATCAACTTGTCGGTATTTTTATATCACTTTATTATTGTGACCACGAACAAGTGGTATAGAATCAAGAACAACACTGCGACTGCCCGAGGATTCGAACCCATGTCGTTTTGGCCCTGCCTTGTGGTGAGGATTGTGTAGGCCTGTGGGCTAAGGCGTCATGTGATTTTCGCTCACCACAAGGCAGAGCCAAAACGACATGGGTTCGAATCCTCGGCCAGTCGCAGTGTTGTTATTGATACCACTGTATGTTGAGTGGAAAGATGTGACGATCAATTTATTGAAGAGAAATCTGTGTCCACAACAATTTTTGGTTTACAAACGACACTGTTTCGAGACTTCCTCCTGTTTCTATCCTTGACTCTTTCACTTAGAAAATAGATCGTAGATAGTTCTGGGTAGATAGCTTATAAGTCCTCTGCTATCTAGGAAGAATTCAGAGTCGCAATACCGTGGCTGGAACAATTCGCCAAAAATACACACTGTCAGGGCGTGATTTGATAATGGTCTAGGAGGACCGAAACTTTGTCAACTACGAGGTTTTTGGGTGAATTTTCTGTCTTTACCATGTACTCCCATGTTCACCAATAAATATTGTTATGAAGACTTGAGCAATACACAGATAACCCGCACATAGGAGAATGAAACATTTCGGTCCGACTTGGACCATTAACTAGTACAAGTCGGACTGAAACGTGGTAATAAGTTTCTCCCACGTGCAGGTTATTTGTGTATAAGATACTACCATGTTGCTACTCTGTGAGTAAGTTCGTAATGGTGGAACAATAACATCGTGAAGGTGAGGGTGTTACGGGGCGTGAAATATCCAACTTATCGCTGTAATCCACGTTAAACTGGATTAGTGTGGATGTCGACACAAAGCACGGGTAGCCTGCTAATGGGATGAAGAGGAGACCATTTCTTGGGTAGCACCTGGACCTGGGTCCACCCCAGCCTTGTACCTGGGTCCACCCCAGCCTTGTACCTGGGTCCACCCCAGCCCTGTGCCTGGGTCCACCCCAGCCCTGTGCCTGGGTCCACCCCAGCCCTGTACCTGGGTCCACCCCAGCCCTGTACCTGGGTCCACCCCAGCCCTGTACCTGGGTCCACCCCAGCCCTGTACCTGGGTCCACCCCAGCCCTGTACCTGGGTCCACCCCAGCCCTGTGCCTGAGTCCACCCCAGCCCTGTGCCTGGGTCCACCCCAGCCCTGTACCTGGGTCCACCTCAGCCCTGTACCTGGGTCCACCTCAGCCCTGTACCTGGGTCCACCCTAGCCCTGTACCTGGGTCCACCCCAGCCCTGTATCTGGGTCCACCCCAGCCCTGTATCTGGGTCCACCCCAGCCCTGTATCTGGGTCTGCCCCAGCCCTGGACCTGGGTCCACCCCAGGGTCCACCCCAGCCCTGGACCTGGGTCCACCCCAACTTTGGCCCTGGGTCCACCCCCACCCGGGATATGGGTCCGCCCTAACCCTGGACCTGGGTCAACCCTAACTCTTCACATGAGTCCACCCCCACCATTGACCCAGGTCCACCCCTAACTCTGGACATGAGTCCTTACGGTCTGCTACTGGTCTTGGATACTGCTTTGTGTGTGCTCGCCTAATTGTGGTTGCAGGGGTCGATACTCAGCTCCTGGCCCCACCTCTTCACTAACCGCTACTGGGTCCTCCCTCTCCCTGCTCCATGAGGTTTATCATACCTCGTCTTAAAACTATGTATGGTTCCTGCCTCTACTACATCGCTTGCCGGACTATCCCACTTCCTAACAAGTCGTGGCTGAAGAAATACTTCTTAACATCCCTCTGACTCATCTAAGTCTTCAGCTTCCAATTGTGACCCCTTGTTTGTGTCACATCTCTGAAACATCCTATCTCTGTCCACCTTGTCTATTCCACGCAGTATTTTGTATGTCGTTATCATGTCTCCCCTGACCCTCCTGTCCTCCAGTGTCGTCAGACCGGTTTCCTTTATCCTTTCGTAGGACATTCCCCCTAGCTCTGGAACCAGCCTTGTTGCAAACCTTTGCGCTTTCTCTAATTCATTGACGTGTTTGACCAGGTGTGGGTTCCAAACTGGTGCTGCGTACTCCAGTATGGGCCTGACGTACACAGTGTATAGAGACTTGCACGATTCCTTACAGATGTACCGGAATGCTATTCTCAGGTTTTCCAAGCGCCCATATGCCGCAGCAGTTATCTGGTTAATGTGTACTTTTGGCGATGTACTCGGTATTATACTCATCCCTAGATCTTTCTGCTTGAGTGAGGTTTGCAGTCTTTGGCCGCCTAGCCTACACTCTGTTTTCGGTCTTCTTTGCCCTTCTCCGATCTCCATGGCTTTGCATTTGGCGGAGTTAAATTCTAGGAGCCAGTTACTGGACCTCGCGTCCAGCCTGTCCAGGTCTCTTTGTAGACCTGTCTGGTCGGCTTCTGATTTAATTCTCATTAAGTTCACATCATCTGCAAACAGGGACACTTCTGAGTCTATCCCTTCCGTTAGTGTGTGTGTGTGAGGCCACTATTGGTCGCAATTACCATGAATAACGTGAAGCAACTATCATGAATAACGTGCCATATGCACAGTATGAGAGCACCGTGTCAACATGCGTGGTCCACGACTGTTCATCCTGCAACAAAGGTAGTTTTCCAAATGAAATTGGGCCTGCAGTTGCCGCACGTGCCAGATGAACCAGGTGGTGATGGCTATGTAGGCCTGCGTGCAGTAACAGCCTACTTCAACAGCTGGTAGAGGCGTAGCATTGTGCCGGGCTTCGAGTGTAGAATCCTTCAGAGTAGACGTGGGTAGGCTATCCAAGGTATGACGTTAGTGATGGTAAACAGTACCTTTGGGTACCTTTGTTGCTGATGAAGATATGATTAAAGCACATGTTCAGCAGTTGGATGTCTTTATTGTTAAAACATTTCGCCTACTGTGTAGGCGAAACGTTTCAACAATAAAGATACCAAGCTATTGCACATGTATCTTAATCATCAACTTGTAGGTATTTTACACCATTGTCAACAATGCAAGATACAAACAGTATGAGGTGCTATCCATACATGTATATCACTCAGGTGAAGAAAAAAAAGACGTAAACACATCAAAAATAAGTTTCTTTTTTCTCCTTCATCGCTGGTGGTGACTGGAATCCCCTCTTTCCCTTTCCTTCCCACTACCCCTTTACCAGAGCCAAGAGGCGTAATACAAAAGCATTTTTAAACTTGCCCCAAAAGTCTCGACCAGCCTTTGATGTTGGGTTATGAGAGAAGTGTGCTGTTTGGCCCGTTAGCCAGGAGTCCAGATCCCTTTGACGACGAGGCAGTTAATATCTCGTGTTTGTAGGTGCTGGTCAATACGCTGGAAGATTGTGAGAGCAAGAATGTGAAGAGGGAAGGGGGTTTTAACAGCCCTTCTGGCTCCGTCTGCATGTTTGTAAGCAAATATTGGCTGCAGCCGAGGGAAGGTCGCTCTTTTATGAATTTTCTGTGTCAAGGGAGAAGAGGTTTTGGCTGTTCTTGGTAGTTAGGCTTGCATGAGTCGAGTGTTAGCTCCTGACCTCGTGTTTTAAAGTCGTCAAGCGGCTCTATCGATTCCCTGCTTCAAAACACACACCAATGTGTGAAACTGTGTTTGTAGCAACAGCTTAGTTTCAACTCTGGCTTCGATTATACAAGAGTTTTGAGCCCTTGCAACATTTAAGCCAAATGTTTATCTTCATCTGTTCGTTCAGTGTGTTCCACCATCTACTCCGAGGTGCAAAAAAGTACTTCCTAACGTCCCTCTGGCTCATCCACGTCTTAGCCTGCCATCTGTAATGCATCTTGAGTATGTCAGCCAGTTTTGCTTTCCAGTTAAAAGAAACAACGAAGGTATAGTGGACAAATATATGGGAAAGACAAATAGCAAGGCACAAAATCCACACAGAGGTTGTCTGCTCGTAAGAACTATCTACTTCCACCTATATTAAGAACTGTTGTGTATATATAAGTATCTAGGTACATGTATATGAATCAAACCTAGAAAAACAGAAGAAGATAAGAGGTACCAAGCTCAGAAAACAGATAAAGGTTCAAAGTAGTTAGCATCTTTTCAAACAGTCTGTCCCTATACACTCGTACCTTTGATATACCCTTGATGAGTTTTCGAGTCTTTCTACTCCCGGTGCTTGGGCCAGGCTTGTCTGGTGCTTGTCTGGTGCTTGTCTGGTGCTTGCCTGCTTGCCCATGCCATATTTCATTCCCGAGTCGTTTTTGTTTTGTATTGCTTTTTGGTCCTCGTCTTCCCTTGTTAGGATAAGGGGGTTGGGCACGTAAGCAGCAGCTGGGTATCTATCTGAACACATTTTGCCAATCAGCGGCTTTGTCGATTCAATACAGATTTCAACACCCTCAAATTAGCTCTGTACTGAAATGACAGAGTTACCGGCAGGCGAAGCGTCTTCAATTAAAGATACCCAGGTGTGTTGTACACCTGTCTCATTCCTCAGTTTGTCGGTATTGTATATCATTATTGTAGTGAGTTGTTAGGATACTTTCGTTAAGTGTCTCGTTGAATCCATTTCTCCTCAGATCTGGGGTCAAGGCTTCTTATGTAACTTTAAAACAAGTTCTTAACCAGGGGTATCCATACCCCTTGAGGGTATGGTAACCAAATAATGTTGTTAGATTATAATAAACTATCAGCTGTTGTGTTGCTAGCGATCCATGTGTAAAAAAACAAGCTATTGACCCTTTTGAAGTCACACTGTACCAATAGGACGGTGGGGTGATTTCAACAGTCTGGTAAGGGTATGGAACTTTCGGGAAAATTTCAGTGCGGGTCTGTAATCGTAAAAAAAGGTAAGAACTGCCTTATTCTTCTTTGGGTTTGAGCACGGGGAGCTTGTACGGAATGATTTCAAAACCACATGATGAAAAAGACCATGTGCAACTTTTGGGTATCTTTATTGTGACGTTTCCCCATCCAGTGGTTTTTTATCAATACAATCAAGGACATAATTTGACGCAGTAGAACTAAATAAAAATGAGGAATCAGTTCTCGTTTTGGGTTTGGTGCAAAGAGCACCGTATCGGGGATGTTCTAACAGGGGCAAAGCCTGGCGCTTATAACAAACGTTAGGGAAAGGGGGGACTTAGCAGACGAGAACATAGCACGGGTGGGGGATTTCCCATGGAATGGGTCCCACCCAAAAGAGGGGGGTTAGTTGAGTTTTCGATCTGAAAAGGTTTTTGTCATTCTAAAAACAGTTTCCCATGACTACGAAATCGTAATACACGTTTGCAAACAAACCATCCCCCGGGCGGGATAAACCCCGGGGTCAAGGTCTCAAAACCCGCCCGCGTTTTAGCCCAACCAGACCACAATTAATAATTTTATTGTGGCTAGGGGTTTTTAGTGGCTAACGCACGGGCTGGAGTTTTGAACCTCTGACCGCGGTTAAAACCCCGGGCCGGGGTAGGGTTGGTCAAGTTTCCATGATGTTGCAGTGTCTGGCAAGTTGTAAAAGAATGGATACAAACCGAAAAGATGAAATTAAACACATGTGCAACATCTAGGTGTCTTTTTTTGAGTTTTATAACCTCATCTTTGTATATAGTTCTACGTCTTAAAGTAAGCCCCTGGAACCTGTTTTGATAAACCAGGGAGGCGAAACTCTAAAATAAAGATATCCAATGACATCGTTTTAACTTTCAGCTGGGAGTTTCGGCTGTTGCTTATATTATTATTATTGGGGGGTGGCAGTAAATTCACCGATATTGTATTTTTAAAGTAAAAACACTAAGAGGTGATTACGTTGAATATTTCATTGTATATCACTAGTGAATTACTTTCTATGTACATAAACTGAGAGGGTACTTCAGTGCATAAGATGTGTGTATCTCTAGGATAGAAACCAAAAAGGGGGTTCTTTGTATGCAATTATATATTATTTTATTTAATTTTTATTGTGTGTTTAACACACCACAAACAGAACCACACACACCACACACACACACCCACACACACACAACCCCTCACACACTCACTCACAAAACACTCACACCCCACACACACACACACACACACCCCACACACACACACACACACACACACACACACACACCACACACACACACGTGGGTCCGGGGGGTGAAGACAGGGGTAAAAAGGCTCCGAAACCCTTTTTTTTTAGCTGAAAAGCGTAAAACACTAGAAGAATCAGTGGTAGTGGAACGTCAGTGACAAAACACGATGATAATTAAAGTTATAAGTAAAGAAAGTGGGGGAAAGCTGAAATCATAATATTTCAAAGCGAAAACCGTTGGGGTCTTAGGCGCGTGCCACATTGTACGTAGCCTATAAAGTGACGTCACGAAAATTTTTGGTGCCATTATACTATGAAGTGAAGTTATAAATGGAAGTGTATACTATCATCAGTGAAGAGTGAAGGAGGAAGGGGGATGTACAGAATATAGGGTTATAATCACAGGGGTGAAGGATCCCAAATGGGGATTTAAAGGGCCTACTACTACTTCGTAAAATCACAGCTGGCAACTGTCACCGCAAGTTTTTTCGCCATTGGGTTTGCATTTTGAGGGGCCCGGGCTGGCCTTGATACTTTTTTGATACTGGTCACTCACTCCTGAAACTTTTACCAAATTTAAAAATAGAAATAGCAAAAGCATAGAGAAATAGGGTTGACGAGTGTGGGAAGGTAGGGGGGACAAGTTTTTAAAGGGGCAACATTTTAAGACCGTCTAGGTAGTCCCAGGGGGGTTGTGTCAGGTCCAAGAATTTGGGCCAGTAATTACCCGCCAAGAAAAACACTCCACACACACAACACACACACACACACACACACACACACACACACACACACACACACACACACACACACCACACCAACATGTAACAGCATTTTTACACCGTAGTTATTAGGAAAGAATATTAGGAAGCTGGAAGCCCTCTCCAATTGAAAAAGGAAAAATGAAACCCACCAATTAACACGTAAATCCAGAAAAGGGGAAAAAGTAGAGAGAGTACATAATTGGGAAAGATAAAAGAGACTAAATTTGTGCCACACACGGATCTTTTAAACACACCACCCCCCCTAACCCTCCCTCCCTCACACACAACAACCACACAAAGGGGAGACACTCACACACACACACCATCCGGGTCCTGGGGGGAAGACGTGGGTAACAAGGCTCCGAGATCCTTTGCGTTGAAAGGAAACCTAAAAATCAGTGAAATAATCATGGAAACTCAGTAAAAATAAGGTAAATTAAAGAAGTTAAAGAAAGTGAAAAATAAATTAAAAACAAACCCCCGGGGGTTTGGGGGGGTTTGGGCCGTTGCCAATTTTTACGGGAGGCCCGGAAATGCTAAAAAATTTGTATAAATTGAATGAATTATAAAAAGTGAATGAACAAATTTAAAGGTAATAAGGGGAGACGGAAAAAAGGTTTAAACCCGGGGAAGGGGTTTTCCCCAAGGGAAAACCTTTTCACCGGGGGGGGGGGGGGCAAGTTTTTTTCCCAGTTTGGTTTGCATGGCGGCCCGGGGGGTGATACTGTTTTTCTCACTCAAATCGAATAAAAGAATTTGAAAAGAAATAATTTTACATGGGAAAATTTGGGGAAAGTTGAAGGGAAAGGGGGGCAAATTTAAGGAAATTGTAAAACCGGGGGCGGCCCCGGGAATTTCAGCACAAGAACCCACAACACCCACCCAAACCCCCCCCCCCCCTCTCCTCTCTCTCCCCCTCTCTCTCCTCCCCCCTCTCTCTCTCTCTCTCTCTCTCCTTGCTCTCTCCTCTCTCTCCTTTTCCTCTTGCTCTCTCTCTCTCTTCCCTTCTCTCTCTCTTGCTCTCTCTCTCTCTCTTCTTTCTCTCTCTCTCCTTCTCTTTTTCTCCTCTCTTCTCTTCTTTCTCTCTCTTCCTCTCTTGCTTTTCTCTCTCTTGCTCTCTCCTTTTCCCCCCCTTTCTCTCTTCTCTCTCTCTCCCTTGCTTCCTCCCTCTTTTCCCCCTCCTTGTCTCTCTCTTGCTCTCCTCCTTGCTCTCTCTCCCTTCTCTTCTCTCTCCTCTCCTCTTCCTTCTCTCCCCCTCTCTTGCTCTCCCTTTTTCCCGCCCCCCTCTCTCCCGTCCTCCCCTTTCCTTTTCCCCTTCCTCCCTCTCCTTCTCCCCTGCTCTCCTCTCCTTGCCTCTCTCCCCCTTCCCCTTGCTCTCCTCTCTCCCTTTTCTCTTCCTCCTCTTTCTCTCTTCCCTCTCTCCTCCTCTCTTGTCCTCTCCTCTTCTCTCTTTTCTCTCTCCCCCTCTTGCCCTTTTCTCTCTCTCTGCCTTTTTCCCCCTTCTCCTTCCCCTCTCTTTCCCCTCTCTTTCTCTCCTCTTTCTCTCTTCTTGCTCTCTCTCTCTCTCTTGCCTCTCTCCCCCCCCTGCTCTCCCTCTTCCGCTTTTCTCTCCCTCTTGCCCCTCTCTCCTTCTCTCTCTCTCTTGCTCTCTCTCTTCTCTTTCTTCTCTTCTCTCTCTCCTTCTCTCTCTCCTTGCCTCTCCCTCTCTCTTGCTCTCTCTCTCCTTCTCTCCTCTCTCTTGCCTCTCTTCCCCTTTTCTCTCTCTTTGCTTCTCTCTCTCTCTCTCTCTCCTCTTTCTCTCTCTCTTCCCCTTGCTCCTCTCTCCCCTTTCTCCCCTCTCTCTCTCTGCTTTGCTCTCTCTCCCTCTCTTGCTCTCTCTCCTCTTGCTCTCTCTCTCTCTTTGCCTCTCTCTCTCTTCTCCTCCTTGCCTCTCTCTCTCTTTCCTCTCTCCCTCTTCTCTCTCTCTCTCTTGCTCTCTCTTCTCCTCTCTCTCTCTCTTCTCTCCCCTCTTGCTCTCTCCCCTCTTGCCTCTTTCCTTCTCTCTCTCCTTGCTCTCCCTTCTCTTCTCCTCCTGCTCTCTCTTCTCTTGCTCTCTCTCTCCCCTTTCTTCTCCTCTCCTTGCTCTCTCTCCCCTTTTTCCCCTTTTCTCTCCCCCCTCCTTCTTTTTAAAAAAAAAAAAAAAAAAAAAAAAAAAAAAAAAAAAAAAAAAAAAAGGACTCGCGGCCCTTTTTTGGTTCTGGGGGGTTACTTTTTAAAAAATTGGGGGGGCTTTCTTGGGGGTCTCTTAAAAGGGTTTTTAAAACAAAAAATTTCCCCCCTCAAAAGAAAAAAAAAAAAAAATGGGGGACGAGACCAAAAACCCGAGAAAACCCCCAAGAGTGGAGGGAACAGGGGAAAAATGAAAGTGGAAAAAATTAAAGGGGGGCCAAAAATGAAAGAAATCCTGTGAATGGGGGGTGAAAGGCAAGTGAGGCACAACAAGGGGGCAAAAAGGCCATGGGAAAAATAAGGGGAAAGAAACAAGGCAGGACCCGAAACCCCAAAATGAGCAAGCGAGGAAAAAAAGGAAAATATGTTTTTCAGGGCTTTAAGGGAAAGGAAAAGGGCCAAGAAAGAAAGGAAGAAAGGGGAGTTGGGGGAAAACCAAAAAAAAGGGAAGAGGCAAAAATTTTTAAGAAAGGGGGTTTAAGGGAGAAACCCACCAACCCCGATTCCCCCGGGGGAACATGCGGAAAGACCCCCCAAAAAAACCCCGTTAAAAAGGAAGGAAAAAGAGGGGGCTGACAAGACGAAAAAAATCAAACGAAAGTGAGGGGGAGGACAAAAAAAAAAAACAGGAAAAGGACAAGGGGAACCACAATCACGACAGGACAAAACAAAGGGGGGAAAAAAAAATCCCCCAAAAAACCCAAATATCCAAATCCCCAAAATTCCTACCCCCAAACCCCACCCCAAAACCCAACTAAAAAACAAAAAAGACCAGGACCCCCCAAAGGCCCCCCAACCCCAGGGTTTTAAAGAAAAGAAGGGGGGAAAACAAACCTAAAAACAAAAAAATCAAAAAAGGCAAAAACAACCCACAAACCTCACAAAACCCAAACTTTAAATAAAACAAAATGCCCCTTTCCCCCCCCAAACCAAAAAAAAGGGGAAAGGGGGTGGAGGATGGCGGGTGAAAAAAACCAATTTTTTTTGAGTGGAAGAAGAAGCAGAAGAAAAGTGAATTTTATAGTAAAAACCAGGTCCCAAAAGGGGGTAAAGAGGATTTCCCCCAAAAAAACGGGGGAAAACAAAAGACAGGGAATGCGTGTTACAAAAACCAATTTTGGCGAAGAGAAAAGCGAGGGGAAAGTTACATGGGGACTTTAAACCCAAAAAATGATTGGGAGAATTACCCCCCAGGGGGCCAAGAAATGAGGGCAAAAGGATGGGGGGAAAATGGAATTTGCCCAAAAAAGGGCCCCAAGAAGGGAAAGGGAAAGCCACAAGGTGGGCAAACACCCAGTATGGAAATGGAAAACCCCATTGAAAACCCCCCGGGGGAGTGAAGGGTTTTAACTTCAATACACATAGGCACAAGGGAGGGAGGGAACAGGAAGGCCGGACAAAAAAAATACAAAAAGGGGACACACAGGAAAAGGAAATCCCCGCGGGGCAGTGGGGAAAATCGGGGAAACAAAGAGAGTAATAGAGAAAAAAAGGAGGCGAGAAGGAAACCAAGGGGAAAAAAAATAAGAAAAAAAGGGGTACCCAGGTTTAGCCCAAAATCAGGGAGGAAAAAACCAAAAGGGGTGGAATGGAAAAAAAAAGAGGCAAAGGGCCCGGGAAAAGGAGAATTTAAGCCAGAAAAGAAACAAATTTTAAAAAGGGAAAAACAAAAAAATGTGAGGAAAGAAATTATAAAGGAAGACCAGGAGGAAAAAAACAGTCAAAAACCAGGAAAAAGGCTAAGGGGAAAGGGGGGGAAGACAAAGGAAAAAAACAGAGGAAAATCAAAAAGAATTTAAGAATTTTTAAAAACAGAAGGGGCCAGAAAACGGAGAGGGGGGAACCACCAATGGGGGAAAGGAAAACCAAAGAATAAGAGGTTCCGAGGAGCAAACCCAAAAGGAAGGGGCCAAAAAAACCCCCAAGGTAGAAAGGACGAGGGAGTGAAACCCCCCCAAAAAACCCAAAACTCAGAAAGGGGGGATTTCCAGGATGGGGAAAAAGAGCCCAAATTTTAAAAAAAAAAAATAACATTAAACCGAATTTTTCCTGAAGATGAAACAAAATGGAGAAAAATTAAAAGGAGAAAATGGGGAAAAACCCAAAAAATGTCCTACAGAAGCAAATTTTTGGGAGGGAAACCGGTAAAAACCAGAATGACTTACAGCAGAAAAACAAAGGGGAAAAGGGGGGGTATTGCACTTGGGTCAAAGGGTTACCAGTTTCCCAAAAAAGTTGGGGGAAAAATGGGGGCCAAGAGGCGGGGGGCACTAAAAAAGGGTGGGGAAACTTTTAGAAACAGCAGGACAGGGGGGCGATGTCAGATACCCCGTCCAGGGGGGTCCCGCGGGGGGTCAGCCTGGGACCAGGGGCTGTTTCGGGAAATTTGAACGACAGACGGAAGGAATAGATCTAGGTGTCCCTGTTTGAGATGCTAAAGTTAAATGAGAAGAATACATCGATCGAAACCGGGCAGAACACAAAGGGATCGGGACAGGCTGCAAACTGGCCCCAGCAATTGGTCCTGGATTTAAATCCCACCAAGTGAAAAGCTAAAATTTGGGGGAAGGGAAAAGAAGGCCGCGACGGAGTACAGCTGGGGGGTCAGAGACTACAAACCCCTCAAGGAAAAAGATTTTGGGTGAGTAAACACCAGGCCACTCCTGAAGCGCACATAAACCAAAAATAACTGCTGCAGCATATGGGCGCCTAAAAACCCAAACAGCATTCCACATCTAAATAAGGAATCGTTCGGGACCCTGTACACCGTTACGTTGGGCCCCATAGGGGAATGCGCACCATTTTGGCCCCAATAGAAACTAAAAAACTAGAGAAATCAAAGGTTTGCAACAAGACTATCCCAACTAAGAGGTAGCCCACGAGGAGAGGTTGGGGGAAATCAACCTGACGACACGGAGGACGGGGAGAGTAGGGGGACGTAACGAAATACAAAACTGAGAGAATTTACAAGGTGGACAAAAAAAGATGTTTCCGAATTTGGGCACGTAACAAGGGGGCACAGTTGGAAGCAAAGACACAGAGAATCAAGGGGTGTTAGGGAATTTTTTTTTAAAACCACAATATCATAAGTGGAATAGTTTTGGGAAGCGATTATGGAGGCAGGACCATACATAGCTTTAAGCAGAGGTACGATAAACTCACGGGTCAGGAGAGTGACCTAGTACGACATGAAGAGGGGCCGGAGCCGGGCCACCCCCGCAACCCAACTAGGTGAGTACAACAGGTGAGTACCAACACACACCACACACACACACACAACACACACACTCTCCACACACACACACCACACCACACACACAACCCCCCACACAACCACCCACACACACACCACACACACAACATGTACACAGGCAGTGTTACTACCGTAGTTATTAGCATAAGAATATTTAGGAAGCAGGAAGTCCCTCTCAATGTGAAAAAGGGAAAATGATAATAACCCAAAATTTAACACTAAATCCAGAAAGGGAAATAATAAGAGGTACAAAATTGGGAAAAAATAAATGAGACTAAATTTGTGCCTACACACGGACTTTAAACCACACCCCCCCCCCTAACCCTCCCCCCTCACACACAACCCACACACACACATGGTAGACACTCCACACACACATCACACCCCTACCACACATACACACACATACATACACACATACGTAAACACACACACACACACACACACAAACGCAAACACAAACACACACACAAAACACCACACACACACACACCACCCACACACCCACACACACATGCACACAGCGCACACACACACAAAAACACAACCGCACACACAGGGTGAAGGGGCGGGCCAGGCAGGACCGACCCCGAAACCACAAAAAGGTGAGTACAATGGGTGAGACACACACACACACACACACACATACACACACACACACACATCACCACACACACACCACACACATACACACACACACACACACACCACCACCACACACACACACACATCACCCACACACACACATACACACACACACACATACCACACCACACACATACACCACACACACATACACCACACACCACACACACACACCACACACACACCACACACACACCACCACACACCCCACACCCACACGCACACGCACGCACGCACACGCACGCACAAAACACACCACACCACACGCACGCACACCACACACACACACACACACGCCCAAAACCACAAAACACACACACACCATGCACACACAACCACACACACACACACACACACACACACACACACACGCACACCCCCCTCCACTGACACAAACACGTACCCCCCCTTTTCCCTAACCACCTCCCCTTTACCACCTACCCCTCCCCCAAACCACCAACCCCCCCCCAAATCGTCAAACCCCCCGCCCAACCCCTCCCTCCCAATAACCTCCCCCCCCCCCCATAACCATCCACCCCCTCTCCCCCCAAACCATCTAACCCCCCCCCCAACTACTCTACCCCTCCAATAACCACCTCCCCCTCCCCCACAACCATCCACCCCTCTCCAAACCCCTCATTCCCCTCCCCCAACCGGGATGGGGAAAAGGGGGTTCCCAAAGGGAAAATCTGAGAGGGGGAATGGGAGAAGAGCCAAAAAGGGAGGAAACGGGGAAAAAAGGAACTAAGACTGAAAGGAGAGGGAAAAAGGGTTAGCACAAAGCAGAAGGGGAAGAAACAGGCCACAGAAGCAAAATCAAGAAGAGAGTTAAAAGGGGAGCTGAGACATCTAAAACAGCACAAGAAAAGAATTACAGAAGTACATGGGAAAAGGCAAAATTAACACAGACAACAGTTTTAAGGAAGCATGGAAAAAAAATATAGCAGATCCTTCAACCCACAGGGGGCCAAAACAAAGACGGGGAGCACACTAGGACAGAAAGAGAGGTTTGGAAGACATCGAAGGAACTAGGACTTTTGGCAAGGCCCCTTACCAGATACCTTGGGGGCCAGGACAGATGAGGGGAAGGATAAACCAAAAGCATAGGGCCATAACGGGGGAAGGGGACTGAAGGAAGGAACACTCCAGGGAAGGAACTAAAACCATCAGAGGTGCAAGGGGAGTCACAGGGGAGGGGGAAAGGGAGAGATCCGTGTTTGTCTATGGGCTAACGAAGCAAAAGGGGGAAACTTATATGAAAAAAGCAGGGGGAAAAAAAAGCTTTGAAGACATGAAGGGATACGGGGGGGACATGACCCAGGGGGCAAATTTTCGGAGAATTGGTGGTTCACAAAGAAAAGGAATCGGCCTCTAAAAGAATTTTTAAAGGCAAATCAACCCAAACCCATGATTCGCAGGAGAAAGCAGGGTGAGGGGCAAGCAGGAGTTCCGGTTGACCCTCGACCGAGACAGAACACAGGACGAAAGGAAACAAGAAAAGAGATTCAAAAACGAAAGGAGAAATGGAGGAATGAAAAAGGAGAGCAAATAAAACCCCCATCAAATGGAAGGAAAGCGCACCCCCCCAAAAAACCTAGAAGGACTCCAGCCAACACCCCCCCGGGAACTGAACAATCCAAAAAAACCTCACCACCGATCCCCTGTTTCCCCCCCCCGACCCCATTTTCAGTATTAAACAGAAGTTGAAGGTTTGGTACACAAATCGATGGATTAAAGAATAAACTGGGAATGCAAAAAGAATCAATGGGGAAGTCCCCAACATCATAGCATTAAAAACAAAACTCAGAGACAAAAACGATGCAAAATTCCACCAGGATACCAATCATTAGGAAAATAGAAGGGGCAGGGGGGGGTGGGGGTTTCTCTGCTCGAAAAAACAATGGAAAATTTGAGAAAATGGAAGGAATAATGAGACGGGAGAAAGAACACATAGCAGGTTTCCTTCAGCTGGGAAAAACAAAGTGGTCATTTGGGATGATTTTAATCCACCACAAACGCAGGGGGCCAAGAGAGGAATATAAGAGAGCAACAGAGCAATGGGGGACACACTTGCTGAGGGGGGAAGAAAACTACTCCAGCAAGCAAAATTGCTGGTTATGGGGGGTTTCAACCACAGGGAGATTTACTGGGAAAACCTGGGGCCCCAGGGGGTCCCGAAACATGAGAGCCCCGGATGTTGGACGTGGTACCACCTGGGAAAACCCCATCACCAACATGTTAAGGACACTACCAGAGTGAGAGGGAGGTGAACCAGCAAGATTGGACCCTTTTGTTCACCCTGGGGAGCTCAGACATTTAGGGCATCAAGTATAGAGCCCCTAGGGCTAGGACCACGTGGGTTTTGTGCTTTGAATACTAGTAAGCTGCAAGTGAGAGAATAACAGGGGTAGGGAAGGGAAAAGCCCACTATAAAAAAGGGGGCTACATAGGGTTTTAAAAACTTCCCGCGGGAGGCCAGGGGGGAAAAAGGGAACTGGGGGGGAAAAACCCGTAAATGAAAAAAGGGAATAGTAGCAACAAAAGCAAGGGGGCAGTGGAAAGGTTCATTCCAAGGGCAAAATAACAACGGGGAAAACCAGAACAAGCCCCCTTCACCCACGGTGTAAGGAGGCAAAAACAAAGTGCAAAGGAATGGAAAAAGTACAGAAGGCAAGAACACCGAAAATAGGGGGATCGCGCGAGCCAGGAAAGATACACACAGGTAAGGAGGAGGGCCCCGCGACAGTAAAAATACATAGCATCGGAATCAAGACAGACCCAACTGTTTTATAGCCACACAGGGGGAAGACAACATCAAAGACCAGTGATCAATAAGGACAAAAAGGGGAGAACTCACAAGAAAAAGGAGGGGATGTGAGGGGTGAACGGAGATTTAAGGAAATTTTTACAGTAGAACAGGAAGGGGTGTGGAAACAGAACAAAGGGAACATCAAAGGAATAAACCAAAAGGTTTGATGACATACGAACAAATGAGGAGGGGGTAAGAACCCCAAGTACCTTGACACCTCAAAGGGGATGGGACCCGGGCAAAATCTCCCCATGGGTCCCTTGAGAAGGGGCAAGATGCGTGTTCCTCAACCACAATCTTTAAAACATCCCTTGAAACGGGGGGAACTACCTGAGAAAAGGGAAAACAGTAAAGTAGTCCCCCCTATTTAAGAAAGGAAAAAAGAAAAGAGGCACTAAAACTACAGACCTGTGTCTCTGACATTATTTTTGCAAAGTCTGGAGAAATTATCAGGAGGAGAGGGTTTTAACAAAAAGGAAAGGAAAAAAGATTATAAATGAAAACCAGCATGGGTCATGGAAGGCAAAAACTTGTATCACAAACTTTCCCGGGTTTTATGACAAGGGAACAAAGTAAGACAAGAGAGAGGGTTGGGTAGATTTCGTTTTCCCCAACGCAGGAAGGGCCTTTGACACATTCCCCCCAAGAGATTAGTGCAGAAGCTGGAGGTCCGGGACACGTAAAAGGAAGGGGGACTGCAATGGAAAGGGAATACCGACAGGGGGGCAGCAAGATCATGGGACTGAAAGGTATCACAGTGGGCGCCTGTTACGAGCGGGCCCACAGGGTCATTTTTAGGACCCTGCTATTTTGATATATGTGAACACAATGGAAGAATGACTCTGAAGGTCCCGTTCGCAGATGACGTGAAGTTAGAAAGAATTAAAATCGGACAGAAGGCAGGACTGCAAAGAGCCCTGGAGAGGCGGGACAGTGGTCCAGAAACTGGCTTCTCAAATTTCAATCCACCCAAATGCAAAGTCATGAAGATTGGGGAGGGGCAAAGAAGCCCGCAACAGAGTATGGGCTGGTGGACAAAGACTACAGACCCACCGGGGGAGAAAGACCTTTGGGTGACCATAACACCGAGCACATCACCGGAGGCACACTAAAACCAAAAAGGGCTCAATACGGGCGCCGGCAAACCTGAGAAAGCGTTCCGATACCTTAATAAGGAATCTTTTTCAAGACACGTAACTGGTATGTTGGGCCCATACTGAGATGCGCCCAAAGGGAACCCACACCTGGTAAAGCACGTCAAGAAGTTGAGAAAGTACAAAGGTTTGCAAAAAGGGCACCCCAGAGCTCAAGGAATGTCGACGGGGAAAAGGGTTAAAGGGAAAATGGGACTGAGACACGGGAGGACGAAGGGCGGGGAGCATAAAACGACATAAAAGAACTGGGGGGAATAGACAAGGGGGCAGAGATGGGATTTTTAGAGGGGGGAACAGGGAAAAGGGGGGTCACAACGGAACTAAGACTCAACGATACAGGACTTTTGGGAAGTATTTCTTCAGTCATAGAGTTGTCACAAGGGGAATACCAGAAAGTGAGTATGGGAGGCGGGAACCATACATATTTTTTAAAAAGAGGTATAAAAAAGCCGGAAGCAAGAGAGAGAACCGTAGCGATCATGAAGAGGCGGGGGGCCCGGGCTGAGTCTCGACCCCTGCAACCACGTAGGTGAGTACAATTAGGTGAGTACGACACACACAACAAAAAGACCACACCCGAACAGACACAGCAAGACACGACACACCAAAAACACAGACACACCACCAACCAGACACAGACAACACACACCCACACACACACACCAGACACACACACACACAACACACACACAGACAACCACAGACACACACCAGACACACACACGACCACACACAGACACCCACAGACCCACACAGACACCCACAGACACACACACAGACCACAACAGACCACACACAGACACACACACAGACACGACACACAGCACACAGAAAACACCCAAAACAACAAGACACAACACACACCACACACACAGACACAGACACACACACCAAAACACGACACACACACACAGACACACACACCAGACACACACACACAGACACACACACACACAGACACACACACACACACACACACACCAAGCACAGTGCGACAGCGTGAAAGAAAACTTTTTCTTTCCCCATCATAAACTCTATGTGCTGGGTGTGCCCAAATGCCCACCCCAGTGTGCGCGTTCTGCTCATCCACCCCAGGCCACACCGAACTGACGCACACGTGCCACCCCTGCGGCCCATTCGGCCTCCCAAAGTCCAGCTGAGGGAGTGAGGTCTTGCAATGAGACCGAGGGGGTTTTCCAGCATTCAAAATATCTCCAAGGAGAGGCCTACGTACCTTTTTTCAATGGCTTAGATAAAACTTATAAAAATTAACGAACCTTTATTTTCCAAACTCGAGTTAAAATGGGAGGGCACACTACTACATGTGTGTGACGGAAGGTTTCTCAAACCCGGTTTCCCGAACCCAGGGGGGGTTTACAGCCTGGCCCATGGGCCCGGCCCCGTAGTATAAAACTCTCGAAACTCATCAAAATG